>CAVLGL010000126.1:39184642-39387843 GCA_963668995.1 Parnassius mnemosyne | reverse complement strand
GGAAGTTGGATGCACTTACCATCAGGTTGATGGCTTTGTGCGGCAAAGAGTTTACAATTGGTGGTAGAACTCTTTTTCTGCCTAAAATCCAGGAATCCGTCTGTGTAGGTACTTTAACGACATATCATTCAACTTTTATTTTACATATTACATAAGAAGGTTAAATAATAGTATACTCATGCAGCCCTGGTAATTAACGTTACAAGATAAAGTGACGTTTTTGATTTTTAATACCGAACGTCTCCACTACGTCCGTAAAGAAGTTTCACTTCAAAAATCCAGATGCTAAGACAAAAATCGCCACTTTTTATGAAAGTAAGGGTGAAAAACGTTAAAGCCGTCTACCCGGTGGTTAGTGATGCTGTGGTGTATTGACACGTAATTCAGTCCTCGATTAAGTCAACATGCAAATGCGTTTCCAACTTTGAGTACTAAAATTGAATTACTATTACTATTTATATTGAATTACCAAGTGGTCGTGTCACTCACTATGAAAACACTTCAGCTTTATATAGATATTTCACGCTAGTACTATGTAGAATTGTACAGATACTATAGTACCGACGCAGTCTTTCCGCGGCCGAGTAAACCTATTCATGCTACAGCCATAAATCAGCTGCAGTGTGGTTGAATTAAAACCAAACACTTTATACATAACTATACATAACTTATTATATATGTTTTTTTAATTTAATCTCAAAAAATTGTATTCATGTAATGTTTATGTAAGTTTATTTTAACGTATGATTAATTAATCGTTCTTAAAAAAAAAAAAAAAAAACTAGCGATAGGTTGTTATATTGCCGCAGAAGAAATAATAGTACATATTGCATAGAAGGAAAAAGTCACAAAACGAATGAATAACGAAAATAAACATATTCCGTCCATAGAGTTAAAGTAATGGTTAAAACTTTATATATGTTAAATGATGAAATATGTCTCGCCCAAATCCTTCCCTTACTGCAAAAGCGGAAAGCAAATAGAGATTTATTATAATGGGACGTCTAAAGTCACACGACAATGTTTATTCAGAGACACGTGCCAATTCCTCTCATATGTGTCCACTAGGACATTATGCAGGTCACGTACAAATTGCATGTGCATCGCATTTGTGTCGCTAGTGTTTATTACTTTTTATAGCGACCACTTGGCTTAGTGACCAGAACATTTGTTTACTAAATGTGGTTGAACACAGAAGCATCGTACCAATATTTGTGTAATGTCCTCCAAACCAACATTCAGTCACTCGACCAGTCTCAACGGAGATTATCCATCTGATTGGACATCTGACAGTATTATACTGATCTAATTATTCACTCTCGTAGTCCGATGGGACAGTAAACCGACACGACCGAAGAAAGAGAGATCAGGCGCTGGACCAACGGCTTTAAGTGCTTTTCGAAACAGTGATGAAACAACACCAACCTCCTGACTCCGGGCTGCTACGGGGAATTCTTCAACAGAAAACTCAATGCCTGATTGATGGCCAGATCCAGATTTCGAACCAGGGCCTCATAATATGCAAACGCGTCTACGAACACTACACTAATTAAGCAATCAATAGGATTGTGTTAAAATAGTTGTTTTCTCTGCATATAATGGTAAGTAAACTTGCAATCAACCTGATGCTTCCCGTAGACTCAGGATGAATTCAAAATCAAAACACTAGGGGCTTACTCGTATATGTTTAACTTTACATGAATGTACAAGACAACGGAAAGCTTACTTTGTGAAGGTCGCGTCAGGGTATTAATTCTAAGTAAACAGTAACACTGTAAACTTTGTATTCCCGTAACGGGTCAATTTAATAATATAAACGAATCGTTAGCAAGAATTAAATAAGGCTCAACAGAAACCATTCGGTTCTTACTCAATTCTTCAGTTTAAAGACTTTAAAGTACTCAGATTTCTCGTTTTCTATTTACCCTTTCAAAATTTCAACTAGTTAGAAAAGCATTTAGCATTCCATAAATATTCTCACGTTCATTACCCGTCTAGCCCAAAACAATTGCTAGAGAATTGGGTAGTTGACACTGTCATTCATAAATTATATATTATACAATATACATTATATAATGTATACTCGGCGGCTCAAAGTTTAGGCGGGACTTTTCCAAGTTAGGTTTTTTTTTTATTATCGTTGTTAGTTAGTTTTTTGTTTTTTTATTGTTGTTATTTGACGATAAGAAAATGTGCCGTTTACTGGTATATGCATGCTATACTATTTTGATGCCACTTGTTTTATCAAATAACAACCGTTTCATGACGACGTTCCTCTGGCCGAAGAAAAGAGGTCATTAAAGTTCGCACGAATGAATCAATAATATTATTTATATAAATGAGCTGTGTGAGGCAATCTATGGTGGATGATCTATGGGCCTGTGTTCAGTAGCGGACCTTTGATAGGCATTAATGGTGATGACATACATGAAAATGAAAAAGAAGTTATTAGAGCATCTTGTATGATAATATTGCAGGAATATATTTTTTAATATTTAGAACACCTCAACTATGCTTAACCGAGTAGAGTCCACTAAATTCAAAACAACTAAGGGCCTTTTCCGCAGCTTGAAAGATGAGCCACCATCAACTCTATGCACATCACTGTCTATGCCATTATAGTAGATGGTATATAACGTAGGCCGTGATGTATTTTTGTCCTTTCTTATGACACTCACAGGACCAATATCTGGTGATGAATTTCGTTTAAATCTTTCAGGTTTACAACGTGAGACGTCTAAATCTAATTATTTGTTTAAATAGTAAATTTAAAAAAAAAGTTAATACAGTCTTTACGTGGTAGAGCTATGCTGCAGCAATATTACGGCTGCAGCATGGTCATGGGCGAATACCAACATGAAACAACATAATAATGCTGTGTTTTGCATGGTGAGTGAAGAAGAATTCCATCTTAATCCTCAGGGTTGACAACGAATCTGCATTTTATTTTTAATCGAGGATAGATGAAGACGTGTATAGGCGTACCGTCAGTGTGCTCACTTGTCACCATTATCCTATTAAAAAGTAGAAACTAACGGCATTTAAATATATGCAGAATAAGTATTACAAGTTTTAGTAACAATATATGTCTCTGCTCTAGGTTTCAATCTGAAACTACAACCGGTAAGTAATCAAAATTCATAAATTAAGAGCATGTGTCCCGATGTGACCTTGAAGTAGAATGTAAGTTGGATTACTAAAGGTTAAGAAATTACTCCGTTTATAATAAATAATATAAAACGTACATCATTTTTAATTCTTAGTTAATTAAAAATAATAATTATATTCTATGTAGAAACAACTTTATCTGATTGGAACAACTTCTTATACGTGGTAGAGCCATGCTGCAGCTATTAGAAGTATAGTTGTAATACGATTCTGTCGGCTCAACCGGCGAAGGACCAGGCCCACACAGAATACAAGCGTAAAATAGCAGCTTAACGCTGCTGTGTTTCGTACGGTAAATGTAGAGAACTGGAGACTGTTTTACTGGAAACGAGGCATTCCATCTTAGTCCTTATGGGTGACGACACATCTGCATTTTGATTCGTAATCGAAGATAGACATAAGTGTCTATGGGCCAAAGCAACCACTAACCATCAGGTGGACTGTGTGCTCGTTTTTTCACCCTTATAAAAACATCTTATAGCATATGAGTTTTAGTATAATTAATTCACTAGTCCAAAAGACAAAAATCATTCTTTAATCAGAAAAACTTGTGCATTTAGGTTTTTAGCATGAAAGTCACATGCACAGTCCAATACCTACCCTGTGGAAAAAGAAGACTACATAAAACCATAAATACATAGAGTTTAAATAAATAATTTTATTTCATATCATCATCATCTTAATCATCATCATTACTGTTCCTCATATCTCAATTTATCCATCATATTTATTGAAGAGGGAGTGGCGTAGTTTTCTCTTATAAGTAATTGTTATTTTCTTTTAGTTTTATTTATATATTAATTTAGTTTTGTTAGCTGAACACTAACAATTTTCAAAGGACTCGGTTCGTTTTGGCTTTAAAACACTGATATTACCCAAAGCCTTCAATTCTTAAAGTCGGCGATAAAAGCAGGCTTTAAGTCGAAAAGCTATTTTCTTTTGCTCCTTGCTACTATTCTCTAAGCTTTTGAAGCTCTAATAAAGCTTTGTAGATCATTTAGTATTTAGTTGCTTGGTTTTGATAAATTCAGTTTAAGCGCTTAAGGTAAGTAATTCGGATAATCCGAATATCAACAGGTTCATTATTTTTGCTTTCTTTTAGTTTGCACTTTTTCAAACAAGAAAAATTATTTATTTATTTAATTTTAAATGCACCATCTAAAAGTATTTGTCCAAATAACTCTTGAAAATTTCTGCTCTTAACTTATCATTAAAATCTTCATTCATCAATTCATCACCAGTTGGAACAAGTAAAATTTGACCAATGAACCGTGATGATTTACCACTCGATCATAAAGAAAAATATCGTAAAGAAAAATAATCTGTATGCTGTTGTTCCTTTGTAGCATTACTAAGAAAAAAAATCTGTTGACAAAATATCTAGTTAACTCATTACGTCAAAAAAGATCCGACCAGAAATTTCGGAGTTATTAAAACAACTACTTTTTTTGAAATTTTGAAATTTGAACGGATCAACCGATTTTGATGTACTTGGTGGCAATTGACGAGCTGTTTTAATAACAATAATAAAATTTATTATAAAAAAAACACGATTACACCATAAATTCTTATAGAATTAATGATATGAATGCCTTTGCATTCAGATTAAAAATTCTTCTATTTTTAATTATTTTAAAATTCTTTGAATTGAATTTAAAATAATTACAAATACGTGAAATCCTGTTAATTTTAAACTGACTTTTTTAGATATTTACACTATCTATATGTCATCTTATCGATATGTCCCTAACTGGCAAATGTATGCCTTGGAACTTTCTTCGTAATATTATTTAAATTTTTACGGTTTCGTACTAAATATACTTCTTATCGTATGAATATTTTATAATAGAATTAGAGTGGTAAACGAGCAAACAATCCAGCTGATGGTAAGTGGACGCTTTGACAGACTTTTACGAAATATTGATGTTAGACACCAATAAATAATAATAAACAAAGAAAATTGGGTTCCTAAAAGAAAATCTTCGTCTACACGCAGTAGGTACTTTGAAGAAAAATGTGTTTTCTACATCCTGCCATATACACTTATTAATAAAATTACCTGTCGAAGTTTATTTTATTATTAGTGTGCACGACGCAAACATAGTAATACGTCGAACGAAATGACTTACGGATTGCTTGTCGTAACCATCGCTAGTTGAACAACCAAGGGGCGGTGGGCGGAGCCATGAGGATGTTATGATCGTCGGGGCGCGCTCACGGTTCCACAATTAGCGGTGGTTGCACACAGCAACGCGGGAAAAGTCATAGCAATAATATTGAGAAATATAGCTTTTATTTTTAAATAAATAGTATTGTAACTATGTAATAACTCTCGCAATAAAGGCACCGAACAAATGGCGAGAGTTAACATAGATTTAGAATATAGAAATTAATTAATGCCAAATTGTAGAATAAGTATTGTATGTAAATTGTATTCCTTTATATAGTGTAATTTAATTTCTTATATATTAAGCCCTTAGGCAAGATAAATAGTAAACAGGGCATGTTACCGTGACGCGGCCGCGGAGCGAATGAGGCTACGCGCGCCGCGCCACGACGTTTTATATTTATAGTACTGAGGCGGGGGGCAGGGTCCTCAGCTCAAAATTGCTGGAATAACAACGTTTTAACCTTTACTATATAGAAAAATTATTATGTACGTATTAGTTTAATAAGTAGTTGTAAGAATGTTATATATTTAAGTCTGTTCGTTAGTTTGTAAGAAATCTAACCAATAAAGAAAGGTTCGGGGGTGAGGCAAGGGTCCGCTGGCCAGCAACGGCCAAATCATATATAAGACGGGCCGGCCGGAACGGTCGGCAGTCGCTCTCCAGCCACGGAAAAGAAAACAGCAGCAAGAAAAGAAAAAGTTCCTCCTCACCGCCGCTTGCCTCCAGTTTAAGCAAGACCAACGCGTTTCATTCATTTTTCGAACGGCGTTACGGCGATCTGTAACATTAATGGTCCTTCGAGCCGGATTACTAGAAGAAAAAGACAATATCGGTCTTGGTATTGCCGGAAGAAAGAAGCAAACCGCAAGAACGAAAAAATATTATTGTGAAGAAAAATGGTGATTACACGTAGTAACAACGGAGAATCATCGAAGCGTCGCAAGGATGAACAAATAACCCAGGGGGCCACAGAAGAGGCCTCTGGGGGCGATTCAACCCCTACTGGTACATCCAACACCACGAGCGAAACCACAACGGTCAGCGATACAACCGCTACCTCTGCGACCGATAACACGGCCGCAACGGAAGAAACCCTGCAAGAGAAGGATCGAAGATCGCAGCGCACACTAAGGCCCGACGAGACTAGGTCGCGCCGCTCCGTAGCCTCACGCAAGAGACTCCTCGCGGAGTTAGAGGCGAAAGAGCGGTTAGCCGAACTCAAGCTCGAGCAGGCTCAGTTGCAAGCAAGAACGGAATTGCAAGAAATACACGTGCAGCGACTACAAGCAGAAGTCGGATCAACCAATGACGAAGATGAAGAAATAGAAGACGATTTAGCATCAGTACGCATTAGTACATGGTTGCAAGAAAAACCCACATCGCAACCAGCGCCGCAGCCTGCGCCGCAACCCACGTCGCACTTCGCATCGCAACCCGCTCCGCAGTCTACATCGCAACCCGCGCCGCAGCCCGCGCCGCAACCCACGCCGCACTTCGCATCGCAACCCGCTCCGCAGTTTGCATCACAACCCGCGCCGCAGAAAGAAGACAATGGGCAGGCGCAGCAACAAATCGACGTCGCTACCTTAGCCGCTGCTCTATCACAAGCAGTACGAAGCACAAGGGAGCCGCCGAAATATGTGCAAGAGCTACCTACATTCAATGGTAGCAGAAAAGAATGGCTCAGCTTCAAAACAACGTACGAAGAATCTTCAAAGTACTTCACGATGAACGAAAACATAGCGAGAATACGCCGAAGCTTAAAAGGGACAGCAAAAGAAGCCGCAGGTTGCCTACTTATAAGCCAACCAGATCCCAGCCTGATAATGGAATAGCTTTGGAAAGGAGATTTGGACGACCAGAAGCGTTAATCCACTTGGAAATAGAGAAGCTGAAGCTGCTGAACAAAGTTACGGACAATCCCAGGGAGCTATGCATATTCGCAAATCGCATAGCAAACGTAGTGGGCACCGTGGAAGCACTCAAGAAAGCACACTATCTGCATAGTCCGGAAATGACGCGACTTATCACAGACAAACTCACGCCCATATTGAGAAGCAAATGGTACGACTATGCAGCCAGAAAGAAAGAAGATATCCCAGAGCTTAAGAAGATATCAATGTTCTTAAACGAAGAAGCGGACAAATGCAGCGTGTATGCCTTGCCGGAGTTCATAGCAGAGGACAGCGAGACGAGAGAGCGAAGACCGAGAAAAATAGAGCGTACCTTCGCCACAAGCAAGAAACAATATGAAGAACGCTGTCCTCAATGCAAACAAGAACACAAACTGCCCGATTGCAAGTCATACGCCGCTCTGTCCACAAATGACAGATGGGAAGTAGCAAAGAAGAATAATATCTGCTACCGCTGTCTGCGAGGCAAACATCGCCGATTGCTGTGTAAAGCTCCACCGTGCGGAAAAGGCGGATGCATGATGAAACACCATAAATTGCTGCATCACGACAGAACAGCAGAAATTGAAAAGGAACCCGCTATGGAAACCGTAACATCGGCAAGGGAGGTCATCACAGCGACTCAACCATACAAACACCGCCGCGCTTATCTAAAGATTGCGCCCGTAACAATAAGGGGGCCGCTAAGCTGCGTCGAAACATACGCATTATTGGATGAAGGAAGCACGGTCACCTTAGTCGATGCCTCAATCGCTGACGTCATCGGCGCCGACGACCCAGCCCACGCAATGTGGATACAAGGGGTCGGCTCGGAGGTGAAACATGAGAAGAGCAAGATCGTCAGCCTTAAAATAAGAGGAAAGTACGCGCAAGAGGAACACAAAATAGAAGCAGCGCGTACGGTAGAGCGGTTGGACTTCGCGCCAGAATCCGTGAATGAAAATCACTTAGAGAATTGCCAACATCTGTTGGATATCAAAGAAGATATCACCTACGAACGCGCCTCACCGAAAATACTAATCGGACAAGATAACTGGCACCTCATAGTGTCTAGAAAACTGCGCGTCGGTCGTCGAAACCAACCAGTGGCCTCACACACCAACCTGGGCTGGGTTCTGCATGGCTGTCATAGCTCATTGACGTCGACGGTCACCTTCTGCGGCAGACTACATCAGAGGGAAGATACACAGCCGATAGAAGAGGAAATAAAAAATTATTTCAAATTAGAATCGCTGTGCATCGAGCCAAGAAGACCGAAAAAAGATCCCAAGCAGCGAGCTATGCAAATATTGAGGGAAACCAGCCAGAGGTCGGCGGACGGCAGATTCGAGACAGGGTTGTTGTGGAAACAAAAGGATTTCCAAATACCAAATAATTACAAGGACGTGGAAAGGCGCCTGCACACCTTAGAGAAGAGGCTCGACCGAGACAGCAATCTCAAGCTACAGTACGAAGAACGCATACAGAACCTTTTCAACTAGGGTTACTTAGAGCGCGCGCCCATGCCACCGCCACAAGGAAGGACATGGTATCTGCCACACTTCCCAGTCATCAACCCTGCGAAACCAGACAAGCCGCCGAGATTGGTGCACGACGCCGCAGCGAGGACAGCCGGAATATATCTCAACGATATGCTTCACTCGGGGCGAAGGTGACCGTCGACGTCAATGAGCTATGACAGCCATGCAGAACCCAGCCCAGGTTGGTGTGTGAGGCCACTGGTTGGTTTCGACGACCGACGCGCAGTTTTCTAGACACTATGAGGTGCCAGTTATCTTGCCCGACTTATTACAATCATTGCCCGGAGTAATGATGAGGTTCCGACAGTATCCGTATGCAGTGAGCGCCGACATAAAAGAAATGTTCATGCAGATCAAAGTGCGCAAAGAAGATAGAGACGTTTTACGTTTCTTATGGAGAGGCAAGCGGCGGGAGGACCAACCGGAAGAATATAGGATGACATCAATCATCTTTGGAGCGACATCATCACCATGCACAGCATTATACATCAAAAATAAAAATGCTGAAGAACATGCAGAGGCATACCCAGAAGCTGCGGTCGCCATAAAAAGAAATCACTATATGGACGACTACTTACAGAGCTTCCACTCTGTCACGGAAGCTCAGCAAACGGTAAAAGCAGTCGATCACGTCCACAAACAAGCGGGATTCGTACTCAGCGGGTGGACATCGAACGAAGAGAAAACAATAGAAGAAATAACGACAGAACATAAACAACACGACGCGACCGTGAGCCTGGGCGGAAAAGAAACTGAGAAGACGCTCGGCCTGCTCTGGCATGTACAAAGCGATCATATTGGATTTAATACTCACAATATGAAGATGCCTGCCGACGTAAAAGAAAAACAACGCTTGCCAACTAAACGTGAAGCGTTGAGCATCATAATGGCATTATTTGATCCGCTGGGATTAATATCACCAGTGACCACCCCAGCGAAGAGAATATTCCAAGACACATGGCGTTACAAGGCGGACTGGGACGACCCTCTGCCCACAGAGTTAAAAGAAAAATGGGAAGATTGGATTACTTCACTTAACGCCATAGAACAACTGAGAATACCGCGATGCTACGATTACAACCCGGTGTCGACGCGCCAACTACACACATTCGTCGACGCAAGCGAGGAGGCCTACGCAGCAGCCGTGTATTACGCTATACCACACATACGCTCTCCCGGAAGAGCGTAAAGTCAAGGCCGTCATCCGAGGCGTCCCGTTCGAACTCTCCAACGAGGAGATTCTTGATGACCTTAAGTCACAAGGATTCCCCGTCGAAGCTGTTCATAAAATGCACAGTAGGACCGGGTTGAGATACCCGATAGTTTTAGCTATCCTAACTAACGTTCCGGAGGCGAAAACCATCTTCCGGCAAGTACGCACGGTGTGCGGCTTGTCGGGAGTTAGGGTTGAGTCACCGCATAGGCGCGGTTTCCCGGCGCAGTGCCACCGCTGCCAACTATATGGCCACGCGGCGGCCAATTGCTCCGCCCCACCCAGGTGCGTTAAGTGCCTAGATCCACACATCACCAAAGAGTGTCCCCGGCCTAAAGATGCCGTATCCCCGCCCGCATGCGTCCTGTGTCAACAGACAGGCCACCCGGCAAGCTACAGAGGATGCCCGTGCGCTCCTCGTCATCGTATAATTAGACAGGTCCCACCGCCGGTAAATGACCGTTCATTCCCGGCGTTATATGTTAGGAGGCCCCGTCAGGGCGTATCTCAGCCGTCTCAGGGCGTTGCAAGACCCCCTCAGGGTCCCCCGAGACCACCAAAAGCACCTATTAGGCCACCTCCGGGCTTCTCAAAGCCTACGCAGGCTCCAGTTTTTCCCTGGGGCCCCAAAAAGGTTGAAACACCGCAGGCAACCTCTGCTCCGCAGCAGAAACAGCCTACAATCGCCGATGACCTTAACACGGTTTACGCCGCGATAAGGAACATCGACGTTAACGAAATTGCTATATTAGCAAACAAGTTGCGCGCCGCTCGGTCCCCCCAGGACCGTCTTCTGGCTCTCGTAGAGCACAGTAACCTATTGCGTTCGTTGTAAGTTAAGTTAACTTAATTAACTTAGCTTACAATGACAGAGCCTTCTGCTCTGCCTAAAAGTCACGGTCGTATCAAGCCCAAAGGGCTATCGCTTATTTCATTTAACATTCGCGGATTGCGAAATAACCTCCCAGAGCTTAAGCTCTTCCTTAAAGATCGCGAAGTTGATTTTCTCCTCTTACAGGAAACCAACCTTAAAAACAAAGACACTAAAGGCTTATCCATTAAAAATTATTCTCTTCTTCGTAATGATAGGCACGACCGCCGAGGCGGTGGCACGGCCATTTATTACAAGAAGACACTACATTGCTCTCTTATTGATACTCCGCAGCTTACCAATATGGAAGCTACGTTATGCAGGTTATCTATGACGGGACATCAGTCTTTAGTCATAGCCTCCTGTTACATTCCCCCTAGTAACCTCCCCCTCAAAGATGATTTTGAGGCAATCTTATCTCTTAGTAATTCAGTCATTATGTTTGGAGATTTTAACTCTAAACATACTGAATGGACATGCCGTACGATTAACCGTAGTGGTAGGATACTGCGTGATATAACGCAGTCTCTTGACATAACCGTTTTCAGCCCGCTCGGCGCAACGCACTATCCCGATGCTACCGATTTAAACCCAGATGTACTAGATTTTGCGTTACTCAAAGGAGTTTCACTCAACCTCAGGTCTATTGAGACACTAGACGATATAGGATCCGATCACCGACCGGTCTCCCTTATTCTTGGCCATCAGCCACCCCCTATTATAACTACGAAAACCTTCACTAACTGGAAGGGTTTCAAGGACTCCTTAGCAAAAGCTATGGACTCGCAGGACTCCCCTAATTACCTATCGTCGGATTTAGACTTAGACAGTCCCGAAAAAATCGACATCGCGGTCGAATCACTTTCAACCCTAATTAAATCCTCCCTTAAGGAGAATGAAAGGGTCGTCCCGGCTGCTAATACTAATGGGCTTCCCCTATATATTAGCAACATATTAAAAGCTAAAAAAGCTGCTTTCCGGAGAGCAGCTAAATATCCCACCCCCGAATATAGGCATACGGCTAATCCTCTTCAACGAAAACTCCGTTTACACCTTTCTGAATTTCGAGACCTCCAAAGGAGTGAACTCATGGAGAATATATCTCCTTCTCATACAGCGTACTATCAGATGGCTAGAGCCTTCCGTATAGACGCTACAGCTCACACTCCCCCTCTCTCCCGCCCCGACGGTACGGTTGCCTTCGAGGACGACGAAAAGGCTGAGTGCTTTGCAGACAGCATTGCCGCACAATGCTCTCCTAGCTCTCAACCTGTCGACCCCTCACACATTCAGGAAGTGAAAGATGAGGTCCGCCGCCGGAACTCACCCCCCACATCCTCTGACCCTATCACTGTGTCCAATGATGAGATCTCATCCATCATCAAAGGACTTAAGCCCAAAAAGTCTCCGGGCGCGGATGGCATATCCAACCAAGCCCTTAAAAACTTTCCAGAGCAGGTGTTAACCCTCTTATCTATTATCTTTAACGCCTGCTTCAATCTTAGTTATTTTCCCACTACTTGGAAAGAGGCAATTGTCATTGGTATTCCCAAGCCAGGCAAGCCTCTTAACCTCCCCTCCAGTCATCGTCCCATTAGCCTCCTAAAGGCCATGGGCAAACTCTTTGAAAGAGTCATTCAAAATCGAATGAGGCGCCATCTGTTTCCCACAGACGGTGACCCCCTTGTCATCCCACACCAATTTGGTTTCCGTGCGAAACACTCGTGTCCACAACAAGTACACCGCATTGTGGAATATATCCTCAGCGGTTTTTATCCACGTCGACTAAAGACAATCGCGGTCTTTTTCGACATTGCCAAAGCCTTCGACCGCGTCTGGCACGAAGGCCTTATTTTCAAATTATATAGGATAGGACTCTCCGATCGTCTAGTACGTCTCATAGCCTCTTACCTACAACATCGTAACTTTCGATTTAGACACGAAGGCACGTTATCCTCTCAGCGCCCCATTAAAGCTGGTGTTCCTCAGGGATCAGTACTAGCTCCCCTCCTGTACATCTTGTACACCAACGACATTCCAATCCCGTCGAATGGTGTACAGCTCTCACTCTTCGCAGATGACACTGCTCTATACTTCAAAAGTCCTAGAATATCTTCAGCAAGGAACAAGATCCAAAAGTCAGTCGATGACCTAGGAGATTGGTTCCAAAAATGGCGTATCGATGTGAACCCGGAGAAGAGCTCCGCAGTTCAATTCGATATTAAAAGACGCCGTAATAAAAACAAGAAAAATACTCCACCTATACAAATGCTAGGAACCCCTGTCCCATGGCATATGTCAGCAAAATATTTAGACGTCACCCTTGACTACAGGCTTACTTTTGAGTCTCATGTCAAAAGAGTAACACGTCTAGCTCGTTTATACCTAGGTAGGCTTAACAGTATGTTAGGCAGACATAGCAAAATGTCATTACGAAATAAGCGAACCCTCTATAAGGTTTGTATACGACCGGTAATGACTTACTCGGCTCCTATTTTTGCACACGCTAACCATAAAATTATTAACGAACTCCAAGTAGTTCAAAACCTATTCTGTCGTCGAGCTACGAACGCACCTTGGTACGTCCGTAATGCCGACCTTCACCGGGACTTAGAAATCCCAACAATCCAACAATGTCTCAAAAAACTCTCTGAAAACTTCTTTAAAGTATCAGAGTCGCATACTAACGCACTTATTCGTGAGGCAGTAACTTATACCGCCCCACTCCCCTCCCGCCATACCGTCCGCAGGCCGAGAAACACTCTCTCGGACCAGCCAAACAAACTTTCAAAAGACCTGAATTGCCTTCTGGCGGCTCAGGCCAATTCTAATTAAAGTAATAATTATTTAAAATCAATATGCCTTCGTAGGCAGTCCCTAAACGGTACTTAGCCGTCTGCGCCCTCTTTTCCCAAAAGAGGGTCGCTTTAGATACGGCATATGAAGCTTTCAACAGCTAGTTGCCAGTCCCCAAAGGCAGTTTTTAGGGGGTATCACTTAGGTTCCCCTTGTAGGTAGTGAGTCCCCCATAACCACGATGGACCGGCCATCGTGGTATGCGTAATGCATTTTCTGCCTCCCTCCGGGGTAGCCCTTTTCCAATTGCTTCGGGCGCAAAAAAAAAAAAAAGAAAAAGAACGGTCGGCAGTCGCTCTCCAGCCACAGAAAAGAAAATAGCAGCAAGAAAAGAAAAAGTTCCTCCTCACCGCCGCTTGCCTCCAGTTTAAGCAAGACCAACGCGTTTCATTCATTTTTCGAACGGCGTTACGGCGATCCGTAACAATTAGGATAAAGTAAATTAATTTCAATAAATTAGTTCTCTGAAGAAAAATATGAATCTAACAACTTTTGTTTGTACTTTTCATTTTATTCCCTAAAACATAATAAAAAGTTCAAAATTAAACCCCAAATTCACAATTCCAGACATCTTAGTAATAACGTACATAAAAACTCTTTCTTTTTATTATTTTATAACGGTAGTGTAATATATATTATAGGTCTGAATATGTTTCGCGATGTTCTACAAAATTGACGTTGTAGTCTTGTTTAATACCTTTTTAGAACAAGTTTCCTATCGCAGTTCGGTTTCAGTTATTAATTTTTAATTTATATACACGTTATAACACGCACATCATTTTCTTAACAACAACGTTTCTTTCGTCGACTTTATACTTTATATCAACTTTCTATCACTATATCAAATTTCGTATACTTTATATCAACAATTTTTGAAGTTTATGTATGAACGAAATGGTAGGCCTAAATTTCTGCCTGGGAATGCATCTGGTTAGGTATCACCCTCTTACCAAGTACTAATATAAATACAGGCAGTGAGGCATTCCGTCTCAGTCCTTAGAGGTGACAAAGACGTAGCCTTTATTGTTTGAAGTTCACTGCAAGTGTCGACACAGTAGCCACTTACTATCATCAGGTGTATTGTAAGTTCATTGATAATTTCTGTTTTATCATCATCATCATCATTACAGCCCTTCACAAGCTCACTGATGAACATACGCCTCCCCCAAAGAATGCCATAAAGCACGATCCTGTGCCACTTGTTTTATAGAAAAAAACATCAACAAATAAATACTAATATAGCTAGCTTGTCTGTTACCCCTCTCATATACAAAAAATATTTTATTAAAAACTAGTCTGTATCAAAATATAATCACTAAAAACCAAAAATAATTTGAGACTTTAAGGGGTGATTTTTGAAGCATACGATAAAAAATCGTAGGGTTAAATATAACAAAAACATTTAAAAAATTACAATTGTATTGCATGTAAATCATTTCATTTTATCAATTTTTTAAATTTAATCAATTTCGAAACTCTATTCTGTAAGTTTTAGGATATAAATGGAAATTACTTTTTTTCGTCAAACTAAGTAAAAAATATTAAAACTATATTAAAATGCGTGAACTGTGTGAACAGTGTCAACGCCATTACAACACTGTAGTGGTGATACCACACAAATTACCACCATTATAACCCCGATTCTAGATAACACACCACCAGGATCAAAAAGAAATGAAAACTTCTTTTGGGAAACAGTGGCGGATGGGTTGCTATGTCCACTGCTGAACACAGGGCGCCTCCATAGAATGTCTTATAGGATATTTGATATTTGCCATAGTTAGCAGGCTTAGACAGGCCTGAAGCAGGTAATCGATAGCAGCATGCTATCGATTACCATTTTAACCTTTGTCTCTTATAACGACACGCACGAGGTGGTGATGGTGGATGACCCGCTCTCATACGCCGCCTCTACACGGGGCGGCTCACGTATAATAAAAAAATATTGCTTGTCTCATATTGTATTATTGGTATTATCATATCAGTGTATGTCTGTAATATTGAAATAACTGGCTTCTATTAAGGCCGGAGGGTTATTTACATGTTAAGACTTAAATAACAATTTTTTTATTTTTTGTCTATCTCTCTGTCTGCTGTCCAGGCTAATTTTCGAAATGACTGAACCGATTGTGATGACACTTTACAAACATATAAAGAGCAAAGCCAGGAGGGATTTAGGCTACATATTATTAGAAAAACTAAAAGGTTTTTTTGATAAAACTAAAAATTATTACCTGAACAGTTTTGACTATCTTAAATCTAAACAACACTACATTAATCGATACTATCCGGACGAAGCCGGGGCAGATCGCTAGTAAAAAATAAACTGCATGTACTCCCAAACAGACTGATAAATGTTACTAAATAACTGTGAAATCGCATTGTTACAAACTGAATGAGTCGGTAATAAACAATGTTACATTGTGGATAGATTTCGGATTGCTATTTTCATTTGCTAGCCAGTACTTCGGAGCGACGGCCACAATCCATTTTCATTTATTATTGAGTTTCTATTAATGTTCTACAATGTAGATCTCACATAACTATGTCACAATAGAAACACTATTTATCTTTCATCATCATCATCATCATTATATCCCTTCACAAGTCCACTGCTGAACATAGGCCTCCCCAAAGAATGCCACAATGCACGGTCCTGAGCCACCTGCATCCATCGACCTCCTGCATGTCTTACCAGGTCGTCACTCCATCTACTGGGGGGCTGCCCTACAGTTCGCCTACCGGTCCGAGGTCATCAATCGAGAACCTTTCTTTCCCATCGGTTGTCGATTCTTCGAGCTAAATGGCCAACCCATTGCCATTTCAGCTTACTAAGCCGTTGGGCTATGTCAGTTACTCTGGATCTACCGCGTATGTCCTCATTTCTTAGTTTATCACGCAGAGAAATCTCGAGCATAACCCTCTCCATAAATCACTGAGCGACCTTGAGCTCCTCATACGGACAGCAGTGAAGGACCACATCTCAGATCTATAAGTCATCACTGGCAACACGAACTGGTTTTACAATCTTGTTTTCAAGTTTTGAGGTATAACTGACAAGAAGATATGTCTTTATCTCCCGAACAGCCAGCCAAGTTGAATCCGATTGACCTCTATTATTATTGACTATTTATCGTTATTCGTCGATTCGTGTGTATATGTGTGTATGTGTATAAGAGAATTATAAACAAATTTGTTAGATGTTTACTACTGTTACTATGGTATAGATCCAAGCTGCAGCTATGTTCTGGTTCTAGCACGAATAAGTCGGCTAGACCAGGGAAGGACCATGCTCTCACAGAATACCAGCGTAAAACAGCTTTATGCTGCTGTGTTTCGTATGGTGAGTCTAGAGAACCAGAAACCCTTTTAACTGAAAATGAGGCATTCCATCTTAGTCCTCAGGGACGATAACGCGTCTGTATTTTAATTCTTAACGGTGGATGTCTATATCATACGCAGGGCCACAGTATTCAACTATCATCAGGTGGACTGTGTGCTCGTTTGTAACATTCACTCGTTTTGGATCTATAGGATATAAGCAACTTCGAGTAAGGTGGGAACTCGCACTATTCCCATATATTTTCTCACTAATAAGGAGAAAGAAGCAGTCCTTATTTCTTGGAGGGTATATTTCGAATGTCTTGGAGCAGTAAGTGAGGTCGAGGCAGCGGCAGCGGCTGCTGACGTTGCCGTGCGCCGACACCAACTTATTGGGTAAGGCCTTCCACCTTTCTAACGCGCTTATCCAAACTAATTGACCGAATTAAATTAATCTACTTAAATTTATATATCAACTTTGAGCACAGGTTTAGAGTTGCCTGCCTCTCGGTATTCTACAAGATGCAATTCGGAGAGCGTACACAGGAATCGCAAGTCTAAATTATTCCCTCACCTTTCTACCAACGGACATTCAGGCGGTCAATGGGTCTTTAAGTCTTTAATGACGATATTTCACGCATTCGAACCAAGCGAACCTTCGTCTTTAGTAATGTGTACAGTAAAGGTGTGAAATAATTTGCCAGCTGTCTTTGAGCTTTGCTGTCATTTAGCTTACCATATGGATGGCTTTATATTCAAGAGTGAATAGGTTTTTGTCAAGCTAACACAAAGTGATTTACCATTTATTGTTTTATTACCACTAACCGTCAGGTGTGCTTGTAACCAAGCACTAGCTTATAATAAGTTTAATAATATCTCAGAGTATATTAACAAAAGCTGTATTATTTTTGTTTTGTGCACTAGATAGCCTATTAAAATCCTTAGTGAATTAGGTCACGAGAACTTGTAATGCAAGTGTTAAGTTTTGCGAAATAAAAAAATAAAAAATTCAAGACAGTCAACAGTTATTTCCGGTTATACATTTTCGTGGTAGAGCCATGCTGCAGCTATAGTAGCAGTATAGTTGTAGCATGAATTTGTCGGTTCGACCGAAGAAGGACCACGCTCTCAAAGAATACCAGCTTAAATTAGCAGCATAACGCTGCTGTGTTTCGTATGGTGAGTTTAGAGAACCGAAGACTCTTGTTACTGGGTACAAGGCATTCCATCTTAGTACTCACGGGTGACAACGCATCTGCATTTTGATTCGCAAACGAGGATAAATGTAGATGTCTATGGGCCACAGCAACCACTTACCATCAGGTGGACTGTGTGATTGTTTGTCACTTTAATTCTATATTAAAAAAAAAACATAGTTTTTCCGTGAGTCAATTGAATCTACGAGCCACATCGCTGCAGCCAAACGCTTATTCTCTACCGAGAATATGTCATTTCTATGTTAAATCGGTTCTCAAATGCACTACTGTACAAACGTATTTTCGAAAATGCGTCAGTTTGCAAACATTTCTTTAAAGATTTGTTCATATTGCAGTACTTGTTATCTCACTTGGCTAATGTCTCTTCCCGTCACTAGTCTGTGGGATTTGCTATCTGCATTGACGGTCGTTAGAGAATCCACTATCCAGTATTAAGGATACGGCTACAGCAGATGGGCAGCAGCACCTTCCGGAATAAAACTCAACATAATTAAACACCGCTGTTGCCAACTCCTCCGTCAAATGTGGCACCTATGGCAAATATTCTCCGCATGAAACTACCTATGGGGAAGGGCTATATTCAGCAGTGGTGGATAAGCTGTAATTAATGAATAAATAAATCTCCCTTTCAGTTCACATATCTACTAAATTAAGTTTTACCGTTTGATTAAGAAAAGGTATTTATTAACAATTTTGTTTTCAAATTCTTATGTATTTTTTCCTTTATGCCAGTGTTGTACTTACAATACGTTGTGTTACTCTCGTGCTAAGCTGACTAGAACTATTCCCAACAAGCGATTTAATCTGATTGGCTTAGATGCGAGGTCAAAGACTCAGACTCTTATATAGAAACATTTTCTTTTCACTTAAGATTCTATCGTATAAAGGTCGTAGTGTGAAGAGTTCCAGTGTATTATATTATAACCACATTACGTTGTTTTGTAATAACGTTTTTGTAAAAGGCAAAATTTAACGAAATATGGACGGTAACTGTCGTTAAATTCATAAATATTGGTGGTATTTTCTCTTTTATCACCCTAGCGGACCACTTTTTTATAGAATTAGGGTGACAAACGAGCACACAGTTCACCTGATGGTAAATGGATGCTGTGGCCCATAGACATCTACATTAATCCTCATTTTAGAAATAAAATTCAGATGCATTGTCACCCATGCGGACTGAGATGGAAAGCCTAGTATACAGTAAAAAGGGTCCCCGGTTCTTTACACTCACCATACGACACACAGCAGCGTTAAGCTGCAATATGACGCTGGTATTCTGTGAGAGCGTGGCCCTACCCTGTCGAGCCGACCCATTCGTGCTACAACCGTAATGTACCTGTAGCGTGGCTCTACCACGTATGACTCTACTGCCACTGCTGAAGTTAAACCTCTAAAAAAGGAGGATTGGCTATAATCGCCAGACTTGGCAGTCGTTTCGCACCTTTGACACTGCTTGCCAGCATATGTAGCGACGAGACTGTTGTATGGCTTTTTTATATAATATGATCTTTCTGGCTTTAGTCATAGTGGCTTCTTAAGACACCTATAACATGAAGTAGTATAGGTTGTTTTACGATATTCAATTTTAGTCCTCATAGACGACATCCTATATCTTTGTCTGAAGTCGATTGCAGGGTTTTGTGATTACGCTAACTGGTCAGTTGCATGCCCGTTTGTCACTTTATTTAAAAAAATACGTACACATTTTATCAGTACAACTTAAGACGTCGAAATAAATCTTTATTTGGATGACACTTTCGTATAAAGGACAGGCCTACGTTGACATGATTTAATGATTCATGAATACGGTGTGTTCAACAGAGTTATTACCATGAAAATGAACTTAAGAGATTTATTTCTAATGTCACGTAGCTCGGAGGTCATGTGTCTTAGACTCGGATCGTAATTTTAGGTTGTTTTTGTATTAAATGAGTGACAACGATCTTCCGCTGGCAACCACCTGATAATAAGTTGCTTCTGCAGTCCATTAACACCTTTAGACGAATCGACTTTAAATAGCGGCTACAGGTGATTTTTACCCAAACAGCTTGAAATTATTCCAGCACTCAAGCAGTCTCAAAAGCAGCTCTCAGCATAAGATCTATAGAAATTAATAAAATTGAAGTGACTGTTTGTAATGTCAAAATAACAGCTTTTTACTAAATGCATGTGAAAGTTTATACGGTACTTAAAACAACAAAAAATAAATTTAATTTTCAAAAAACAATTTTAATTATTTTGTCTGTCTACTGTCTGTCTGTCCATCCGTCTCTCTGTCTGTCCATTTTGACCAAGGAGGTTATAATATAATAATATAGGGAGTGAGCACTTGGAACATTGTAACCGTTCCTCGTTTTTCTTAGAATGAGAGGCACCGAGTTTTGTATTTTATCTCCTTTTAACATTGATAAATGTTTACACAAAATAAAAACATTACCAACGTTTAGACAGTTATTGACTTAAAGTAATATTTTTGACGTATGCTAAAACGATAATCTTACATTTTTTATCGCTAATCATAGTTGGTGTATTCCATATTGTATTTTATTTAAGCTTATTATTAAGTAACACGAATAAAAACCACTAAAACACTTTTATGTATGAAATTTATGACTCCAAATGTCAAAGAATTAAATACTAATGTAATTTTAAATGGGGAGAAACTGAGTCTTGTAGATACCACCACTTTTCTTTGAATCACATTAGATGCCAAGCTTCAATGGAGCCCCCATATATCAAGCTCTGCAGCAAATGCTGTAAAAAAGTTTAGAAGTCTTACCAGTGTTGAAACAGCTAGACTAGTTTACTTTAGCTATTTCCATAGCATAATGTCGTATGGTATTTTGCAATGGGGACACGCAGCTGACACTGAAATTATATTTGTTTTACAGAAGAGAGCCATCATCATCATCATTACAAACCTTCATAAGTCCACTTCTGAACATAGGCCTCCCCCAAGGAATTCCACAAAACACGGTCCTGAGCCACCTGCATCCATAGACTTCCTGCATGTCTGACCACGTCATCACTCCATCTAGTGGGGGGACGCCCTACACTTCGTCCGCCGGTACGAGGCCGCCACTCGAGAACCTTTTTTCCCCATCGGTTGTCGGTTTTTCGAGTTATATGGCCAGCCCATTGCCACTTCAGCTTACTAATCCTTTGGGTTATGTCAGTCACTCTGGTTCTACTGCGGATATCCTCATTTCTAAGTTTATCACGCAGAGAAACTTCTAGCATAGCCCTCTCCATAGCTCGCTGAGCAACCTTGAGCTGCCTCATCCGGCCAGCAGTGAAGGACCACGTCTCTGTTATATAGTTCATCACTGCCAACACTGGTTGTATGGTCTCGTTTTCAAGTTTTGAGGTATACCTGACGAGAAGATGTGCCGTAATTTCCCGAACGCTGCCCAACCGAGTTGAATCCATCGATTGACCTCTCGGTCGAAGTTGGACCACAAACACTCCAGCACTTCGATATACCCATAGTCAACTTGGCACCGCTGAAGGGACTGTAGCACCGCCCAAATTAAGCCATAAGAGCAATTTATGATTAATAGTTTTTTTTCAAACCAGTGGTAATTAAACAAATTAGTGACTTTCAATAAGTAATATATATATATATATATAGTAATATATATATATAATATATATATATATATATATATATATATATATATATATATATATATATATATTATATATATATAATAGATGACAACACTATTTTAAAATTTGACCTCGTCAAATGAATGAATATATTGTTTATTTTTTATTGAATAGGGTGACAAGCGAGCACACAGTCCACCGGATGATAAGTGGTTGCTGTAGCCCATAGACATCTACATCTATCCTCGTTTGCGAAACAATATGCAGATGCGTTGTCACCCGTGAGGATTAAGATGAAATGCCTCTTTTCCAGTGAAAAGGGTCTCCGGTTCTCTACACTCACCATACGAAATACATCAGTGTTGAGCTGCTATTTTACGCAGTTATTCTGTGAGTGCGTGGTCCTTCCTCGGTCGAGCCGACCCATTTGTGCTGCAACTATACTACTTATATAGCTGCAGCATGGCTCTACCACGTAGAAAACGCCTTGTGCTTATCATTCGCTAAATCTATGTGGAGTGTACTCACTTAGAGAGCGTTAATTCAAGTTTAACTTTTTTTCGGAACAGTAGAAAGAATTTACAGGTTCTTTACATCATCCACGCGTCAATGGGAAGGCGTATCCGTCAAAAGACTTTCAGAGATAAGATGGATTGCTCATCATGACGCTGTTAAACCACTGCAGAATAATTTAAAAACAAAACTAGTTTAAACACTCGAAGATATATATATGATCCCAGCACCAACAGAGAAAACGTCGATACAAAAGAAGCAGTATCTACACTCTTACCAGCTTTGTGTGACTTCAGTTTTCTTTTCTCATCTTTCCTTTTGGTGTAGAATCCTAAAAGGAGTTAGTCGGACACAAAAGCAAATACTAAATAATAAAATAATAATCTAGATTATCACTGAAAAAGTATGAGATAAAAATCAAAGCCCAAATATTTTTCTTCAAAGCCAACGTATTCAACTAGTGGAAAAAGCTATTTCCTACGTAACAAAAAAATGTGAGAATATGGACATTTCGATTGAAGGAAGAAGAGAAATGAGGAGATATCGAAAACGTTTACCAGGAGAAATGACCCAACATGCTGGACTAACATTGCCAGAGGAGCTGCAGAGAGCTATTTTAGAATGTCTTGACAGATTTTACGAGGAACTAGACCATCGCTACAGAGCAATGGATGATATTCTCGTAACATTTAGTGTTGTTCAGCCTTACATTCTGCTAACATTACCAGATGAAGATCTTCGTGTAATAGTTAAAATCTGACAAAAATCTACGATGATTTTTCTTCAGGATATATAATTTTGGAGGTTTTACGACTTGAAAGTTGCCAGCATTTCTTCCCAAGAAGCGGTCAAATGTAATTCATTGGAGCTTTTCTCGTAAAATTTGGCTATTCTGAATCTATTCCGAATCTAGCGCTGGGTCTAAGATTTTTTTTTTACTATTAAGTTTCATGTGAAGGAAGCTTTTCAAAACTCAAGTTAATAAAATCTTACTTAAGGTCCACAATGAGCCAAGCGCGTCTAACCAATCTTTTCATTTTATCTATCGAAAATGACAAGAAAGTAAACTGATAATATATTATAATATTTTAGCAAAATAAAGTCCCGTTAGCATGTATAGCATTTTTTTTTGGGGGGGTGCTTGATAGAAAACCGCCCTGGGTGTCAACCCACGCTACACCGCCACTAGTTACCGTAAGGTTTGATACTGTATCGAAGCAATAATGTAATCAAAATATTAAACGGAGTTTAATTATAACACTATTAAGCACTTTCCATATTGAAAAAAATACGCATTTAGTTTTCCGTGATGCTGTATACACTAATAATATCCTCATAATATTGTATCATGGACACTCTAATAAAGAAATGCAATGCTTAACTCGGTGCCTTTCATTAATTTCAAGGTCACTGATTTAGGAACGTTTCTCTAGTATGAAGTGCACACTCACTATATTTTCAATCTCCTTGGTTTTGACTAATCTCCGAAATATCTGAGCTGATTTTGACGGAACTTTCACTGACAGATATCTGATGTTACAAGGAGTAACTTAGACTACTTTTAATTTACAAAAAGAATTAAGATTCCGCGCAAAAAATTAACACTCATAAAATTCAATTGTAAAAATTCCACGCGGAGGAAGTTGCGTGTCTGTAATCATTTAGTGGCAGTGTCGTCTTTGTATGTGTATCTGTATGTCCGTTCAGGACGAATGGATCGATTTTGGTTAAGTTTTTTCGGTTGAAAGGTGTCTTAATCGAGAGTGTTCTTAGCAATATCTTAAGAAAATATGTTTGACTGTTTGAAGATTACCAGCTCTTTTAGTTTCGGGTTTTTTCTTAATTTTTAATTCAAGTTATATAATAAAGCCTAAATACTAAAAGCTTAAGGAGAACTTTACAAAAATTACTTTAGTTCTTTCCGAATGAAGATTAACGTTTTTACTCAAACTATTTCCGCTGAAGCGTGACCTAAATGGAGATTTATTGAAACGTGGCGGAAAAATCTTTGCGAGATAACTGAGTTTTAATAAACACAAAATTATCTATAAGCAACAAATAAAACAATGAAAAGCGACGTGAAAATTGTTCCCTCTCAATTAAATCTATTGTCATTGCTCAAACACTTAGGGGCTTCAACTCCATACCAGAAAAAATTCAAGAATGACTCGCATTGCAGCGAGAGAGGAAGACCCTAGAGGGCACGTCCTCCTCTGAAGAAATGTAAATTATTATTGACCCTAAGATTCTCTTTAATAAGTGCTATTCTGATATTCTATTTTTCGAAAAAATATACATGATTAATTATAATAACATTTCAAAAAATTGTCATATATTTTATACGTGGTAGGTCCATGCTGCAGCTATATTAGTAGTATAGTTGTAGCACGAATGGCTGGGCTCGACCGGGGAAGGACCATGCTCTCACAGAATACCAGCGTAAAATAGCAGCTTAACACTGCTGTGTTTCGTATGGTGAGAGTAGTGAACTATAAACCCTTTTTACTGGAAAAGAGGCATCCCATCTTAGTCCTCACGGGTGACAACGCAACTGCATTTTGATTCGCAAACGAGGATAGATGTAGATGTCTATGGGCCACAGCAACCACTTACCATCAGGTGGACTGTGTGCTCGTTTGTCACCTTATTCTATAAAAAAATACAGTCCTACTTTTTATAATATTTTATACTTTTTATATAATTGATAAGAACAATTGGCTGCGTTTTTCGTAGAAAGACTGTACTCTATCGTAAGAGGCGGCTACGAAAATGACATGAATATCTCATGGCCTCCAATAGATGGCAGTTAAATGAATCAACTATACATTAGACCTTAAGTAACCAGGACAACAGGGACTAAGTGCCAGCATCAAATGTTAGAGATTTGGTGAAATGAACTGCCGACTCTCCACTTCTAGATATGTAGTTTGTAGAGTAATAATGATGCTGATGATGTATTTTGGTAATAGACACGTAAATGTAGCCATAGCAGTGGTAGAGCTAAGCGGTAGCTTTTGCTGTCACACGGATGGGCCAGCTCCAACCGGGGTGGTACCACGACCTCACAGAATACCAGCGTGAAGTAGAGGTTTACCTCTGCGTTGCGCTTGGTGAGTGCAGGTGGCCGGAGGCCCCCATCAACATGGTAGTGGAATTAAATAAAAGACTACCCGCGTATTCTGGGGGGGGGGGGGCAAAATTCCGCTCGCGACTAATGCTGCTCGGGGCAAGCGGAGCAATACAACAAAGGCGACCCCTGTCACGCTATCCGTGAATTTTTGCAACATCAGGGGACTTCATTCCAACCTTAACGCTGTCCATTACCATCTAGAGACGGCTAAGCCGGCCTTGCTCTTTTTAACCGAGACTCAGGTGTCCTCTCCGGCTGATACTTCATATCTCTCCTACCCGGGGTACAAATTGGAACACTCCTTTGTGCCCCGCGCTGGAGTTTGCGTATATGTCAGAGAGGACATCTGTTTTCGACGCCTCGGCAGTCTTGAAGGTACGGACCTGTCCATCCTATGGCTGCGCGTAGACAGCGACGACCATTCCCGAGTCTACGGGTGCCTCTATAGGTCCCATAGCGGTAATGCCGACACAGACTGACTCATCGACCACGTCCAAATGGCTGCAGACTCCGTGCTACAACAGGTCCCATCCGCAGAGATCGTGATACTGGGTGATTTTAACGCCCACCACGCTGAA
This sequence comes from Parnassius mnemosyne, assembly GCA_963668995.1. Classification (NCBI taxonomy): domain Eukaryota; kingdom Metazoa; phylum Arthropoda; class Insecta; order Lepidoptera; family Papilionidae; genus Parnassius; species Parnassius mnemosyne. The sequence continues at coordinate 39,361,760 of CAVLGL010000126.1, read as the reverse complement.
TGGCTTGGTTCTCGTTTAACCGATCATGCGGTTAGATCTGTCTATGACTTTGATTTGGCATATGATCTAACACAACTGGTTACTTCGCCTACGCGGATCCCAGATGTGGAAGACCATGTACCTTCCCTGTTGGACCTTCTGCTGACCTCTCATCCGGACGGATATCAGGTCTCCGTCGATGCCCCTCTGGGCTCTTCGGACCATTGTCTGATCCGGAGTACGGTGCCACTGACGCTCAAATCGCAATTGCGATCTGCAGCTTGCCGCCGTGTTTGGCACTATAGGTCAGCTGATTGGGACGGGATGCGGTCTTTTTTTGCATCGTACCCTTGGGGGCGGGTTTGCTTCTCGCCGGAAGATCCCAGCGTTGTTGCCGATTCTGTTGCTGATGTGGTACTTCAGGGTATGGAACTTTTTATTTCATCCTCTGTGGTGCCCATCGGAGGCAGATCCCAGCCATGGTTTGGTCGCTCCTGTAAAATAGCATCACGCTATAAGCAGGAGTGCTACCGGGCCTGGGCTGACGCATCAACGTCTCGGGATGTAAACACCAGCGCACTTAAAATGAAGTATAATTCCGCCTCCAGGTCCTTCAAAAGTGTCATTGCCAAGGCAAGGTCTGAGCACATCGGCAGAATTGGCGAGAAACTAGTTCGCCTTCCTTCGGGAACCCGTGCATTCTGGTCTCTTGCCAAGGCTGTCCAAGGGAACTTCTGTCAGCCAACTCTTCCATCTCTGCACAGGGAGGACGATTCACTGGCCCATGCCGCAAAGGAGAAAGCCGATCTGTTGAGCTCTCTTTTTGCGTCCAACTCGACTCTAGATGACGGGGGGAACACACCGCCGACCATCCCGCGATGTGAGTGCTCCATGCCGGATGTGCGGTTTACACAGCGCTCGGTTCGCAAAGCACTCTTCTCCCTGGACGTCAGCAAGTCGAGTGGGCCCGATGGAGTCCCTCCCATTGTGCTGAAGACGTGTGCTCCGGAGTTGGCACCGGTTTTAACGCATCTTTTCCGATACTCCTACTCCCAAGGCGTAGCCCCGAATTCATGGAAGACAGCTTTGGTCCACCCAATCCCTAAAAAAGGCGACCGCTCAGACCCGTCCAACTACAGGCCTATTGCCATCACCTCCTTGTTCTCCAAAATAATGGAATCCATTATAAACTGCCAGCTCATGAGGTACCTTGAGGATCACCAGCTGATTAGTGACCGCCAGTACGGTTTTCGTCGAGGTCGATCAGCTGGTGATCTTCTAGTCTATCTGACTCATAGGTGGACGGAGGCAGTAGAGTCCAAGGGGGAGGCATTGGCCGTTAGTTTGGACATAGCGAAGGCCTTCGATCGGGTCTGGTATAAAGCGCTTCTTTCGAAGCTTCCTTCCTATGGGCTTCCCGAGAAATTGTGCAAATGGATCACCAGTTTCCTTGCTGATCGGAGCATCAAGGTCGTAGTAGACGGTGCATGCTCTGATTTCAAGCCTATCAACGCTGGTGTTCCATAAGGCTGCGTGCTATCACCAACGCTGTTTCTCCTGCATATCAATGATATGTTGCTAACTGGTAGCATTCATTGCTATGCAGACGACAGCACTGGGGATGCCTTATATACCGGCCGTGCCAATATTTCTCGGGAAAACGTCGCTGAGTACCGGGACAAACTTGTGTCTGAAGTCGAGTCTTTGCTTAACAAAGTCTCGGATTGGGGCCGACTAAATCTAGTCCAGTTCAATCCCCAGAAGACACAAGTTTGCGCGTTTACCGCTAAAAAGAACCCCGTTGTCGTATCTCCTCAGTTTCAAGGCACTCCCCTTGCTGCCTCAGCTAGTATCGGAATGCTTGGCGTCGACATATCAAATAGTGTGCAGTTTCGTGGTCACTTGGAAGGGAAGGCCAAATTGGCCTCTAAAAAGCTTGGCGTGCTCAGCAGAGCGAGACGGTATTTCATGCCGGCACATCGCTTGCAACTTTACAAAGCGCAAGTTCGGCCCCACATGGAATACTGTTCTCATCTCTGGGCCGGGGCACCCCAGTGCCAGCTCCTTCCACTTGACCGCATCCAGCGCAGAGCGGTTCGAATCGTCGACGACCGAGTTCTTTCTGATCGGCTCGATACACTGGCACTGCGTAGAGATGTTGCATCTCTTTGCGTATTTTATCGCATCTATCACGGGGAGTGCTCTGAGGAATTGTTCGGACTAATTCCAGCCGCTCAATTTCACCATCGCACATCGCGACAAAACTCGCGTTACCATCCATACCATCTGGATGATTGGCGGTCCACCACTGTGCGATTTAGAAGAAGTTTTCTCCCTTGCACTCGACTTCCTTGTGGAATCAATTACCACCAGCGAATTTTCCGGACCGATACGACTTAGGAACCTTCAAGAAAAGAGTTTACACCTTTCTAAAAGGCCGGCAACGCATCTGCAATTCCCCTGGTGTTGCAGTTGTTCATGGGTGGCGGTAGTCACTTACCATCAGGTGAGCCGCATGCTCGTTTGCCCCCTCTTCTATAAAAAAAAATGAGATTTCCCACATATAAATAAATTATAGCGAATAGCTTCTCGTCACGCTTCACATCATTTTTAAGTCTCAGGATAGGCTTTTGCGATCCCATGACCCTTCATTAGAATAGAATAGAATAATTTTTATTCAATATTGATTACAAGTAATTCTTATTGAAAGTCATTTTTTTACTTTCCACTAAAAACCACTATCCTGGGAAGAACCAGCATGAAACCCAGCGGGACTTTATTTTAAATAAATTTTACAATATAAACAACATTAATTTTCCTTCATGGTTACAAATTATTTACATAATTTATTTTAGAAACAGCTTGGGAGCTACCACCTCATTCCCAGGGGTTATTAGCAATAATGAATTCATTTATATTATAATAACCCTTTTTATACAGTTTTTGTTTAATTTAATATTTAAACTTGGTAATAGAGAGACCTGGTACATTTTCTGGGACTTTGTTGTAATAGCGTATACATTACCCCAAGAATGTAGACTGGTATCACTAGCTTGTATTTGTTCCAAATGTTTACAGAGTGTGTATCACTATTTTTATTAATATTAAGAGTGGCCATTATGGGGTTTTAGTCGGTAAGAGCCCAACTTAGCCTGATATCTTCTCTTAGACCAGATGGGTTTACATGAGGATTTCGCCACGTAAAATTGCTTTTGCAAAATACACCAGTTGGTATGCACCTCTCAAAAGATATGCCTATACTCACTACGTTAGGCATTGCCAATTCCAATTCCCTACCACAACTCTATGAAATTCGGTTTCAACGTTTTTAATAACTTTTTCGCCATCACTCGATCGCATGAACCTTACCCATTCGTCAAACAAGCAAGCAGCTAGGTGAGAGCACGAACATATTCTCCCTTACACTCAAATAAATCAACACGTTTTTATTGCTAGGGTTGCAGTTAATAAATATCAACGTTTCATTCAACTCATAATTACTTTTCACGCACCAAATTGAGAAGTTACAAAACCGCGTTTAGTAAAATACCTGAGGATTATCCAAAAACATGTCGGCTCTGGATTAATACACATCCGAGCTGCCGCCTTTTGTAATTTATGAAATAAAATGTTCTCCGCAGAACAGGTATTATGAGAAAACTCATTAAGATCGAAACGAGCGCTGCCTTTTTAAATTAAAGACTTAGCGTTCGGGGAGTTAAGGTTTCGGCTTAGCTTGACGTGTCCATCATGGGCTTTCGTTTTTTTTTTATCGATATAATCATATTTACTTTATCATTTATCTTAATAAACCTACTGCCCCTAAAGAAGGGTAATGAGTGTATGTATGTATGTATGTCTATTTCTTTAGCACGCTCTGTAGCCTAAATGGCTTCATGGGCATATGAGGTGTTGTTGGATTAGACTTAGTTGAATTTTTTATGCAGTCGGTTTTTTTTAATTACTGTTTTAACCATTGGGCTTGTTCTCTACTGTAGTGGATTATAGTTAAATATTTTTAATTAAGTTTTTTCGTAGGAATAATTTTTAACTTATAGATAACTAACGATCCCCCACGGCTTCGTGCGGTTGATTTCTGGATCTCCACAACAACACCACCTACCGGGTCCAGTTATGAACCTAAAACATTTTCTAATCAATTTAATCATTATCATTATCATCATTACAGCCCTTCACAAGTCCACTGTTGAGCATAGGCTACCTCCAAGGAATGCCACAAAGCACGGTCCTGAGCCACCTGCATTCATCGACTTCCTGCATGTCTTACCAGGTCGTCACTCTATCGAGTAGGGGGACGCCCTACACTTCGTTCGCTGGTACGAGGCCGCCACTCGAAAACCTTTTTTCCCCTACAATCAATTTAATCACACATACAAAATTTCATCAAAATCGGTCCAGCCGTTTAGGAGAAGTTTACACACAAACTATACACACACACGGACAGAAGAATTATATAATATAAAATATGCATGTAATATACATATAAACTTTTCTTAAAAAAACGATAGGAAGTTTTATAACAATTATTTTAAATCAATCGTCTTTCTTTTACTTTCAGGCTATTTGATCGAATTGAAATAATCAAATGTTAAAAAATATGTTAAATGCAGGTTTTGTATTTAATAATGTAATAAAATGTAGTAGTTATATTCTCTTTGCAATGTCAAAAAATCATTTTCGGGTATAGATAAAATAGTGGTTAACATATTCATTCATATTTGTACAATGTTAATAAAATTTAATTGATTTCTTTATAAAATTCTCTAAAATTACTATAAAAGTAATATTTTGAACAATTAAAATGCATAAGCATAAAGTTAAAATACTCGAACTTTCTAACATTAGATAATATATTAAAGTAAAGGCTTAATATTGGACTTAATTATTCAGTAGATTTACTAAAAGTAAAGGTATTAAATAATATACCTTGTGAAAATTTTAAGCAGACTTTTGACTTTGATAAGACGATTATATTACAATAACAAAGATAAATAACATTTATAAGACTTATATTATTATTGAGGAATGAGTCAAAATATTTCTAAGTTATAAAGCATCTTCATGCAATGCTTGAATCTTATTTTGTTTATATCTCACAAATTTATACTCTTAATTTAAAAACGATGATTTTTTTAATTTAAAATGAAATTGACCGAGTATCGAGGTACTGTTGTAGAATATGTTGTCCCATATTAAGGACATATGATAGTAAGGTCTAAGAAACAAAAACAATAATGTAAAAGTTCTCTAAAATGCATAAGCATTGTAATAGCAGAGTTGGCGCTTGGAATACCATATGTAAAACACATGAAAGTGAGGTCTATGAAATAAATATGTGGAAGATCCAAAATATGTAAAAGCATGATTGATGACGATAATAATACATGATCAAACGAACTTCTAAGTGAAGTTCGATCAGTATTATATGAGTCACTTTATTCGAAGATATAGATGTTATATATATGTATTTTATATACATATATAAGTTTAACAGGTAGTCCTTTCATTGTTCGGGCAATAACTCGCACGCTTTTTCAGATTCTTAAATATCGATTAGTAAATCGATTTTAACTGTCGATTACTTCCTATCCCTTCCCTACTTTGTTCCCGTGATCTTGCTTCATTTTTCAGAGATTATTTGTCAGTAAATATACTCTTGATTCGGCAAAACCCTCTCGGGCTGGGACGGGTGGGAACTTTATCTATATCTTCGAATAAAGTGACTCATATAATACTGATCGAACTTCACTTAGAAGTTCGTTTGATCATGTATTATTATTTCGTCACATTATTGATGATTAGATTACATTAGAGATGTTATATATATGTATTTTATATACATATATAAGTTTAACAGGTAGATGTTTAGAGATTAGTTTTGCCGAAACATATTCTACATTAAAGGTAAAATGAGACCAAATGTTATCAACCAATTTAGATTTAATAACAAAAAACATAATTAGTTTACAACTTCTCAGAAAATTTATAATATGATAATTTTACATTGTGAAATTAATCTTTAATACACACTGCTCTTGCGAATTCATTATTGTCTACTACTTGTCGATTGTAAAACCTAGCAAATATAATAGACGTTGATGTCCAACCCGCGGTTCTTCGGATTACATCGAGTGAGACTCCTGCGCTTCTAGCCGCGGATGTGGCAGCGTGTCTCGTACTGTGAGCGCTGAACGTCGCCACATCCACTCCGCTTTCCGTTAGAACTTGTTTAACCCATCGCGCGATCGTCTGACTCGTAGCCGCTCGGTATGGACGTTTTAACGTTAGTAATAAATTATCCACCTTACTAGTTCTCAACTGTTCCGTTCGGGAAATGTAGTCTTTGATAGCAGTTGCTGGGCATATGTCTACATTTTCCTTAAAATAGGGAAGCACCAGCAATGGTTGTTCACGCCCCGCAGCAGAAGTTTTTACTAAATCGTAAATGGCAATTTTAATATCACTGGGATTTATTTTAATATTCTTAATTTTTATCAAGGATAATGTTTGCGCCCTATGGGCCGTACATAAAGCCAAGAGAATAGTAGTTTTTTTTGTTAATTTTTCAATAGACACCTGGTCATGAGGTTTCCATTGTGCTATGTAATTAAGTACTACCTGCGGATCCCATGTACTAATATATTTCGGAAACGATGGTCTTAGTTTGTATACTCCCTTAAAAAATATTTTTAATAAGTTATTATTACTAACGTCAATATTTAATAATAAAGCTAAAGCAGACCTGTGGCTATTGAGTGAGCCATATGTCGCACCCTGATTAAAAAGATCTGTAAGAAATGATAGAACTATTGATTCCGCACAAGTATTGTAAGGATATAAATTTAAGTCATTGCAATATTTCCACCACAATTTATAAGTACAACCATACTGTTGTAAGGTGTTTTGCGCCAATGAAGACAACATTATATCTCAGGCTGCTTCAGGAGTTCCTTTTCTTAGGAAAGCGTCCCGGATAGCCTCGCGACTCCCAGGGAAAGTTGGAACTGTTTCCTTTTCCTGCAAGAAAAGTTTGAGAGGCTTTGGTTAGCGTCTAAATAAATAATTTCGGAGCTACACATAGCTCTTAAAACCGGGAACCACGGTTGAGAGGGCCAGTAAGGAAATACTAGGATGCCTTCTGCCCTATCTGTCTTGATCTTTCGAAGGCACTTCAAAATTAATGTAAATGGTGGGAAAGCATAAAAGAAGTATGGTGTCCAACTTATGGTGAAAGCATCTACTGTAAAAGAATCGGGATCTGGTTTCCACGATGCATACATTTTACATTTGGCATTGGCGCGAGAAGCGAAGAGATCTATGTCTGGTTTTCCTAAAATGTCGGTAATATTCTGAAATGTAGTCTTAGATATTTCTAAATCCGTGTCTGCATTTTTGTTGCGAGATTCTTGATCAGCTTCTTTATTATCTTTTGAGTTTATGTATGATGTATACAGCCATATTCTTCGCTGCTCACACCATTGCCAAATATCTCTTGTGATTTTGTTTAAGTGGGGATATTTTATTCCTCCCATTTGATTTATGTAACTTATTGCGGTAGTATTGTCACATCGCAATAATATTGCACAGTTACATTCATCGCGAGCAAATATTTTTAAACCAAGGAACGCTGCTTTGAGTTCTAAATAATTAATATGAAACTCAAGTTCTTCCGTTTTCCATTTACCCCCAGTACATTATTACAGAAGGCACCACAGCCCTGTTTTGATGCATCAGAAAATATTTCTAAAAGAAATGTTGGTCTCTCTATTTTATTTTTATAAATATAAATATACTTAGACCACCAAAGTAAATCTGGCAATATATCGGTAGAAGGAGTGAATTTGGCGTTATAATTATTATGAAATTTAAGCAAAGCTAAATGTTTCTCCCTTTCTAACATTTTTGTACACATCCAACTATAACTAACAGCTGGACATGCTGCTGTTAGAACTCCTATTAAATGTGCAAATTCTTTAATGGTACATTGAGGCAGTAACATGTATTTTTGGACAAGTCTGAAAATATAATTCTGCTTTTGAATCGGTAAAATAATGGACATATCTATAGAGTTAAAAATGAGACCTAAATATTTGCACTCATTTACAGGATTTAAATTACTTTTCTCGTAATTAATAATAAAACAGACATTTTAAAGAGTTTCCGTAACATTTTTTTGACATTCTTCAAAACTTGATCCTAAACATAAAATATCGTCGAGATATACTACCGATTTGAAGCCCCGATTTCTCAAATAGCCTACAACTACCTTTATTATTTTTGTAAAAGTTCTCGGGGCTGCCGAGAGGCCATAAGGCATCGCATTAAATTCATATGTGACTAATTGAGAATTATCTTTCTTAAATTGGAATCTTAAGAATTTTCTATGATTAGGTTTATTTGGAACTAGTAAGTAGGATTCTTTTAAATCTACGGTGGCCATGTAACACCCCTCCGATATCAGCAGGATAACAGTTCTGTAGTCTTCCATTTTAAAATGTAACTTTTCTACGAATTTATTTAATGATTTTAAATTTAAAATAAAACGATAGTCCCCATTAGGCTTAGGTGCTAGAAATATATTAGATATATATTGAGTTTGGGATGATTTACAAACGGATATGGCCTCTAGATCAATTAATTTTTCGATAGCTTTAAACAATTGTGTTTTTTCGGTCGGTAACCACTCATGGCGAGTGTCCGTAATATTTTTTACTTTTTTACTAAATGGGATGGGGAAACCATCACGGATCCAATTTAAAACTATTCTATTATTAGTTATATTACACCAACAATTGTAAAAATATTTTAATCTACCGGCATGTACCTTTATGTCCGAGGGCCTGCACGTGATGGTCTGTTCCAAGTTCTTGTTGAATTGAAGCCGCCCTGTGACGACTGGGGTTTCTGGTTCATTGGGGCGTTCTTCCTGGACCCTCCTCGTCCCCCTTTGTGCATCTCTCCAGTTTCCCTGCGGCCTTGTCGAGCGAAAAGATGATGGACCTGGAGCCTTTGTGTCCGGTTTTTTAATTTGAGAACCTTGTTTCTCGATAGCTTTAGATGCTCTGATTTTTTCAGATAAGTTACTACCAAAAAGCATCTCATCTCTTTCACTATCTTGAATTACATTCGCAAAAGTCTTCTCCAATCCTTGTGTTAAAGACTTGATTCGAGTTTGAGTTTCTGAAGCATGTAGGTCGGATAAAATCCTACATGCATCTGACAAACATTTTATAGCCTGTACCTTGTTATCGCTCGTAAGCAAAATAGTAATAGCTTTATTTATGGCGGTAAGGCCTACCCCTATTTGTTGTTGCGAATTTTAATTTTTTTTATCCCGTGTTCGTGCAAATTCGGAAACAGCAGCCGCTATTTCAGGATTTAAAATAGGCGCACTAAACAGCTTGCAGTTTTTTGGGGTGGCATAGTCCTTGATTATTTTGTCCTTTTGGTCCTTTTCTGTTAGACCTCTTCGGAGGATTGGTGCCCATCTCTGGGCCAAATCTGGATGGATATCTTCCCCATATGTTACCTGTTCAGGAACTAGCTCTCCTAAGGCTATTAAAAATTCTGGGTCTAAAGAAGGCAACGGCTGTCCGAATATCGGCGCCTTTCCTGTGATCTCAATTTGAGCTGAATCTGGAAGATTTTCATCAACGTGGTCATAATCCAACTGAACGGTATTTAAGTTATTTTCATTGTTCTCGGTAACATTGGTTCCGATTTCTGGAACAAACATTTTTATTGTAAGAAAGTGGGTATACAAACAAATACTATTTAACACCACAATGCGTTAAATTTTCATATTTTAACTTTTTAATTAAATAATAGGATTCGAACGTAGTTTTTGTTAGCTGATTGACTCACGGTCAATTCTATGCTAAGCAATGTACCATTCGGCTAACTCCCGGTTAACTCTCAGGCCATAATTCATTTTTGGTTGACTCACGGTCAACTCTAATTACGTAAATTACATAAATTATTTGTAATAGTTGGATAAGCACGTAAACGAACGTAAATAAATGTTGCTTACCAGATTTTTCTTCGCAATCTGACGAATCCGAGTACACAATGATTCGCCTACGACGTTTGTCTTCTTTAGTTTGTAATTTCTTAATCTTTTTCCTATAAAACACAATTTGGTCTTCGGCACTTCGTTTCGGCATTATTATTGTAACCGACGCGTGCGGTTCACTGCGCGCACAATAAAAGAATGAAGCAAGATCACGGGAACAAAGTAGGGAAGGGATAGGAAGTAATCGACAGTTAAAATCGATTTTCTAATCGATATTTAAGAATCTGAAAAAGCGTGCGAGTTATTGCCCGAACAATGAAAGGACTACCTGTTAAACTTATATATGTATATAAAATACATATATATAACATCTATATCTTCGAATAATGTGACGAAATAATAATTACTATAGTGTGGCATAGACTACCTTACCGTGACCGAGACCGCGGTAAGCGTGTACTTGATAACTGATATGTCCTAGACATATCATCTTACTGCGGGTGATAGAGTGGATTGTTGTAGCAATACGGCCTGCCTGAATCGTATTGATGCTTGTTTTGTTGTTTGGCGGGTTGTTATTCGCAATAGTGATCTCTGCGTCTTGGTCTAACTAAATCTAATTAGTTTTTCTCAAGTCAGGTCCCTTCATAACGGGGCTGTAGTCTGTCTGGCGTCCCTAATGTTTATACAAACACTCAAGCCTATCACCCAGAGGGGTAGGCAGTGACTACGGACTTCCATTTGGCGTGATCCTGACACACCTCTCTCGCCTCCTTTACATCCATATATCTACGCATACACGCTCGTCGGTTAAGGGTACTCCTAATCTGGCCCATTTTCAATATATCGTCGATAAACCTACGTCTACGGCGTCCCTTCCCGTTTCTGCCGTTCACTTCTGCAACATAAATTTGCTTTGTCACTCTTTCCTCGTTCATTATTTCTACAAGACCAAAGCACCGAATCATTTCTTTCTTAATCCTTGTCACGTCATCTTGCAAACCACACTTTTCTCATATCACACTATTTCTCACACTGTCATTCAGATTCAGCCCTAGCATACTCCTTAATGACCGCATTTCTACAGTATTTATTTAACTCTGATGTTTCTTCTGCCAGACCTAACTTTCACTACCATACATTAAATTAGGGACTAACACAGCATTATGAATTGCCATACATGCCTTATTTGACACATTCTGACTCTTCATAATAGCGTGTAGAGCCCCATTCACTCTATTTCCTGCGTTCACTCGTCGTTCTATATCTTTATCATATCTATCAACCCTGCTAAATAAACATTCCAAATATAAAAACTCATCCACTTGCTCAATCAACTAACCTTCTATTCTTATTTCACATAACACTTTACTTTCTTCTCTTTCAAAAACCATCACTTTCATCTTATTCTCGTTCACCTTCACACCCTATTCATTTAATGACCAGTTCATTAAAGTAACCATAATTTGCAACTCGGCCGCCGATGATGCAAATATGACTTGATCATCGGCGTACAAGAATCATTTGACGGTTAACTCATCCATTATCAACCCACATTCTTCAACTTTCAAAGTTTGCAAACAACTGTCCATAAATAGGTTAAACAGCCACGGGGAAGCTACACAGCCCTGTCTGACACCTTTTTGAATACCAAACCAGTCCTAGTAGATCGCGTTGATCCTGACCCAAGGACTAAAGTCCCTATAAAGAGACCTTAATGCCTGTATCAAACAAGCGCTCAACTCAAATGAGTACAGTGCTTGCCATAACACGTTCCTGTCCACTCTGTCATAAGCCTTTTCCAAGTCCATGAACGCACAAAATCTTTCCGGTTTTTGTCCAAAAACTTCTCCGCAATCATTCGCATGGAAAAGACTTGATCCGTACACCCCATCCCCTATCCATACCAGCTTGCACATCCCAAATTTTGCCATCAGTTTCTTCCATAACTCTTTCAATTAACACCTTAGCATACAGTTTACCCACAATGCTAAGCAAGCTGATACCACGGTAGTTTTTACAGTCCTGCTGCGACCCCTTTCCCTTATATATTAGGATTGTAACGGTTTTCACCAGTCTTCCGGTACCCGCTTCAGTTTCATACATAAATTAAATGTTTATATAGCAACATAATAAAATGTCTCTGTAAATTTTTCCACCTTTGGACAAATAAAGGCAAATTGTTGGTGGATGAGACAAACATGATCAAAAAATGCATAATAATTAACGTCAGCGACACAAACCCTTTCAGATGGTTGAATTATTATTGAGGTAAAAACGTCTTTAGAATCGTTGTAAATTGAAACTCGATGACAATAAAAAGAGACCTACATATACATGTATAGGATTTAGCCTGCGAAACAATGAGTTTATTCTTATTAATAGTTCCGTGGACGTTCACTACTGCTACCTGCGCCAAAATGGCGAAAATCAAGCCACCTCATTATGTTACGATCCTCAGCGAACTTGTATACAACATCTAACGTAATTAACGCACATCCTCAGACACCCCAATTAGTATATTATATTATAATCATAATACATACACTGAATTCTTAGTTAAACATGTTTATGCATTGATTATTTATTAAATTAGTTATTCTAATTCCGAAAGAATGTTGTGGTCACCGTACAAAACCACGAATGCTAGGTATAGGTCTTGCTAGCCTTCGCTCGCGTTCGAGACGAGTTAACGCCGCCGCCGCTTGACACAACTGTAGGTAGGTATTAGTGCCGAAAAAAGCCGATAATACATGATTGGTTACGTTAAAGAAATACCTACCTATGAACATAAACAGATGTCAGAACTCCGTGCAATGAGTTGTTTATTTAAGTCTAGTAAACATTTGATTGCATCTTTCAATCTAACTTCAGGCTTTGGACTCCGAATAATTTTGTTTATTGATTATGATACAATGTCAATAGGCAATACTATTCGTTACAAAATGTTATGAATTTGCATAACATTTCAATTCTAATTGTAAATACTCGTAGTAATGAACTGCTAAAACTAAGAGGTAATACGACAACATAATTCAAAGACGGCGTGTTTAAAAGATGTGTATCAAGATTACAATAATTTTAAGAATCAAATATTTAACTTACTGATAGCCCAAACTCTCATGCAACGTTGTATTTTAATACATTTTCAAAATGTCCACCACGGCTCCGTGGCGCAGTGGCTTAGCAATTGAGTTGCAGCGCTAAGGACCGCGTAGCCGCGGGTTCGAATCCCGCACAGAACATTATTTGAATGACCTACAAGTAATTGTTCCGGGTCTGGATGTTTGTCCTTGTTCAATTTATGTTTGTACTCTACCCCCACAATACAAGAGAAAATCCTAGTGTGGAGGTTACGTTTTAAAAAACTATGAGGTATTTGATCTTCATGCTCAGCGTTGACAACCCTCTTTGTTGGAAGTTGGATGCACTTACCATCAGGTGGATGGCTTCGTGCGGCAAAGAGTTTACAATTGGTGGTAGAACTCTTTTTCTGCCTAAAATCCAGGAATCCGTCTGTGTAGGTACTTTAACGACATATCATTCAACTTTTATTTTACATATTACATAAGAAGGTCAAATAATAGTAATTAACGTTACAAGATAACGTGATGTTTTTGTTTTTTAATACCGAACGTCTCCACTACGTCGGTAAAGAAGTTTCACTTCAAAAATCCAGATGCTAAGACAAAAATCGCTACTTTTTATGAAAGTAAGGGTGAAAAACGTTAAAGCCGTCTACCCGGTTGTTAGTGATGCTGTGGTGTATTGACACGTAATTCAGTCCTCGATTAAGTCAACATGCAAATGCGTTTCCAACTTTGAGGACTAAAATTGAATAACTATTACTATTTATATTGAATTACCAAGTGCTCGTGTCACTCACTATTACAACACTTCAGCTTTATATAGATATTGCACGCTAGTACTATGTAAAATTGTATAGATACTATAGAACCGACGCAGTCTTTCCCGGCCGAGTAAACCTATTCATGCTACAGCCATAAATCAGCTGCAGTGTGGCTGAATTAAAACCAAACACTTGATATACATAACTTATTATATATGTTGTTTTAATTTAATCTCAAAAAATTGTATTCATGTAATGTTTATGTAAGTTTATTTTAACGTATTATTAATTAATCGTTCTTTAAAAAAAAACTAGCGATAGGTTGTTATATTGCCGCAGAAGATATAATAGTACATATTGCATAGAAGGAAAAAGTCACAAAACGAATGAATAACGAAAATAAACATATTCCGTCCATAGAGTTAAAGTCATGGTCAAAACTTTTTATATGTTAAATGATGAAATATGTCTCGCCCGAAGCCTTCCCTTTCTGCAAAAGCGGAAAGCAAATAGAGATTTATTATAATGGGACGTCTAAAGTCACACGACAATGTTTATTCAGAGACGTGCCGATTCTTCTCAAATGTGTCCACTAGGAAATTATGCAGGTCACGTACAAATTGCATGTGCATCGCATTTGTGTTGCTAGTGTTTATTACTTTTTATAGCGACCATTTGGCTTAGTGACCAGTACATTTGTTTATTCAACAACGTAACAAACATCGTAACAATCTTTATATAATGTACTCCACACCAAATTTCAGTCACTCGACCAGCCTTAACAGAGATTATCCATCTGATTGGACATCTGACATAATTATACTGATCTGATTATTCACTCTCGCAGTCCGATGAGACGGTAATCCGACACGACCGAAGAAAGACAAATCAGGCGCTGGACCAACGGCTTTAAGTGCTTTTCGAAACAGTGATGAAACTTCACCAACCTCCTGACTCCAGACTGCTACGGGGAATTCTTCAACAGAAAACTCGTTGCCTGATTTATGGCCACATTCCGAATTCGAACCAGGGCCTCGTAATATGCAAACGCATTTACGACCACTACACTAATTAAGCAATCAAAATTATTGTGTTAAAAGTGTTGTTATCTCTACATATAAAACTGGTTAATAAGCTTGCAATCTACCAGATGCTTCCCGAATACTCAGGATGAATTCAAAATCAAAACACTATGGGCTTACTCGTATATGTTTAACTTTATATGAATGTATACGACAACGGAAAGCTTACTTTGTGAAGGTCGCGTCAGGGGTATTAATCCTAGGTAAACAGTAATACTGTAAACTTTGTACTCCCGTAACGGTTCAATTTAATAATATAAACGAATCATTAGCAAGAATTAAATAAGCCTCAACAGAAACCATTGGATTCTTACTCAATTCTTCAGTTTAAAGACTTTAAAGTACTCAGATTTCTCGTTTTCTATTTATCCTTTAAAATTCCAACTAGTTAGAAAAGCATTCCATAAATATTCTCACGTTTATTACCCGTCTAGCCCAAAACAATTGCTAGAGAATTGGGTAGTTGACACTATCATTCATAAATTATATATTATACAATATACATTATATAGTATAATGTATACTCGGCGGCTCAAAGTTTTTCCAATTTAGGTTTTTTTTTATTATTGTTGTTAGTTAGTTTTTTGTTTTTTTATTGTTGTTATTTGATGATAAGAAAGTGTGTCGCTGTTTACTGGTATATGCATGCTATCCTATTTTGATCACATTTATTTTTTTCAAATAAAAACCGTTTCTTGACGACGTTCTTCAGACTGATTAAAAAAGGTCATTAAAGTTCGCACGAATGAATCAATAATATTATTTATATAAATGAATTGTGTAGTGGCAGTGTAGTAATATCCACTAGCCCATGTCACTCCGTGGGTGTCGTAAGAGGCGACAGTGGAAACTGAAACAGGAGGTGGGCAGCAGCATCTTCTTGATAACAAGTCCAAATGAAAAAACTGAGATTGCCACCCACCTTCTATGAGGCAATCTATGGTGGGTGATTTATGGGCATATGTTCAGTAGCGGACCTTTGATAGGCATTATTGGTGATGACATAAATAAAAATGAAAATAGCCGTAAGTTATTAGAGCATCTTGTATGATAATATTGCAAGAATATTTTTTTAATATTTAGAACGCCTTGACAATGCTTAAACGAGTAGAGTCCACTAAATTAAAAAAAACTAAGGGCCTTTTCCGCAGCTTGAAAGATTAGCCACCATCAAGACACTGTCTATGCCATTATAGTAGATGGTATATAACGTAGGCCGTGATGTATTTTTGTCCTTTCTTATGACACTCACAGGATCAAAATCTAGTGATGAATTTCGTTCAAATCGTTCAGGTTTACAACGTGAGACGGCTAAATCTAATTATTTGTTTAAATAGTAAATTTTTAAAAAAGCTAATACAGTCTTTACGTGGTAGAACTATGCTGCAGCAATATTACGGCTGCAGCATGGTCATGGGCGAATACCAACATGAAACAACATAATAATGCTGTGTTTCGCATGGTGAGTGAAGAAGAATTCCATCTTAGTCCTCAGGGTTGACAACGAATCTGCATTTTATTTTTAATCGAGGATAGATGAAGACGTGTATAGGCGTACCGTCAGTGTGCTCACTTGTCACAATTATCCTATTAAAAAGTAGAAACTAACGGCATTTAAATATATGCAGAATAAGTATTACAAGTTTTAGTAACAATATATGTCTCTGCTCTAGGTTTCAATCTGAAACTACAACCGGTAAGTAATCAAAATTCATAAATTAAGAGCATGTGTCCCGATGTGACCTTGAAGTAGAATGTAAGTTGGATTACTAAAAGTTAAGAAATTACTCCGTATATAATAAATAATATAAAACGTACAACATTTTTAGTTCCTAGTTAATTAAAAATAATAATAATATTCTATTTAGAAACAACTTTATCTGATTGGAACAACTTCTTATACGTGGTAGAGCCATGCTGCAGCTATTAGAATTATTTCATATCATCATCATCATAATCATCATCATTACTGTTCCTCATATCTCAATTTATCCATCATATTTATTGAAGAGGGAGTGGCGTAGTTTTCTCTTATAAGTAATTGTTATTTTTTTTTAGTTTTATTTATATATTAATTTAGTTTTGTTAGCTGAACACTAACAATTTTCAAAGGACTCGGTTCGTTTTGGCTTTAAAACACTGATATTACCCAAAGCCTTCAATTCTTAAAGTCGGCGATAAAAGCAGGCTTTAAGTTAAAAGCTATTTTCTTTTGCTCCTTGCTACTATTCTCTAAGCTTTTGAAGCTCTAATAAAGCTTTGTAAATCATTTAGTATTTAGTTGCTTTGTTTTGTTAAATTCAGTTTAAGCGCTTAAGGTAAGTAATTCGGATAATCCGAATATCAACAGGTTCATTATTTTTGCTTTATTTTAGTTTGCACTTTTTAAAAAAAAACATTTTTTTTGAAATTTTGAAATTTGAACGAATAAACTGATTTTGATGTACTTGTGGCAATTGACGAGCTGTTTTAAAAACAATAATAAAATTTATTATAAAAAAAAAAACGATTACACCATAAATTCTTATAGTATTAATGATAATATGAATGTCTTTGCATTCAGATTAAAAATTCTTCTATTTTTAATTATTTTAAAATTCTTTGAATTGAATTTAAAATAATTACAAATACGTGAAATCCTGCTAATTTTAAACTCACTTTTGTAGATATTTACACTATCTATATGTCATCATATCGATATGTCCCTAACTGGCAAATGTATGCCTTGGAACTTTCTTCGTAATATTATTTAAATTTTTACAGTTCCGTACTAAATATACTTCTTGTCGTATGAATATTTTATAATAGAATTAGAGAGGTAAACGAGCAAACAATCCAGCTGATGGTAAGTGGAAGCTTTGACAGACTTTTACAAAATATTGATGTTAGACACCAATAAATAATAATAAACAAAGAAAATTGGGTTCCCAAAAGAAAATCTTCGACTACACGCAGTAGGAACTTTGAAGAAAAATGTGTTTTCTACATCCAACCATAATATACACTTATTAATAAAATTACCTGTCGAAGTTTATTTTATTATTAGGATAAAGAATGTAGCAAAATTGCAAAATATCTTTAAGGAGAGCTCACAACATTTTTTTCAATAAATTAGTTCTCTCAAGAAAAATATGAATCTAACAACTTTTGTTTGTACTTTTCATTTTATTCCCTAAAACAAAATGAAAAGTTCAAAATTAAACCCCAACTACAATTTCGGACCTCTTAGTAATAACGTGTGACTACATAAAAACTCTTTCTTTTTATTATTTTATAGCGGTAGTGTAATATATATTATAGGTCTGAATATGTTTCGCGGTGTTCTACAAAACTGACATTATGGTCTTGTTTAATACCTTTTAGAATAAGTTTCCTATCGCAGTTTGGTTTCAGTTATTAATTTTTTTATTTATATAAACATCATAACATGCATATCATTTTCTTAACAACAGCGTTTCTTTTATCGACTGCATATCAACAATTTTTCAAGTTTATGTATTGAAATGCACTGTTCTAGTTAGTTATCACCCTCTTACCAAGTACCGATATAAATACAGACTGTGAGACACTCCATCTCAGTCCTTAGAGGTGACAACGACGTAGCCTTTATTGTTTGAAGTTCACTGCAAGTGTCCGTGGTTTCAGTATATATAAAGGTACTCTGTGGTCCATGGGCCGCAGTAGCCACTTACTATCGGCAGGTGTACTGTAAGTTCGATGGTAACTTCAGTTTTGTCATCATCATCATCATTACAGTCCTTCACAAGGTCACTGGTGCACATACACCTCCCCCAAAGAATGCCACATAGCACGGTCCTGAACCACTTGTTTTATAAAAAAAAACATCATCAAATAAATACTAATAATATAGTAAACTTGTATTTATGGAAAGGCGAGAATATTCCGACTGACACCTTTTATTGGATACTAAAGACGATGTTTCAATATTTATTTCATTTTAGGGAGTCCTTAAATTAAATGAAACTAATTTTTTTACGGATTATATCGCGTTTAATTTTAACTTTTTTAATTCCCGACGTTTCGGGTGCTTTACAGCACCCATGGTCACGGGCGGAACTGAGGTTTTTAGCGTCCTGATGTCATAGTTAGCCCGGCTACCTTCAGTTTTTTAATATTCATTTTTGGTTCGATTCACGCAGAATGAGCTTACAGTATCTTGAAGTCTAGCAGTGGTATGCTTGGGTTTGGATTTGATTTTATTAATTATGGGATCCCAAGCAGATGGCAGCACCCATCCATCTTCTCTATTGAAATTAGGATGTTTTTTTTTTTAATTTTAATAGCCTCGCGAATCATCTGTGGTAGGAATCGATGTTCTTTTGCGAGGATTGGTGGTCTATCAAATCTAATGTAATGGAGGGACGATCTTGAACATATTCACAAACTGCAGACTTCCCGATACGTCGGTGCTTCACGTCAGCTATATGTTCTTTAACGCGGGTTTTTATAGATCTTTTTGTTTGTCCTATGTAAGAGATACCAAATTCACAATCCTGCTTGTATACTCCTGCATCTTGTAGAGGGATATGACACTTGACGGATGGTAAAAATTGACTAATCTTCTTAGGCGGCTTGAAATATGTTTTAATGGAAGCTCGCTTCAAGATGTAGCCAACCTTGTCTGTGACTCCTCTGACATAGGGTAGTACATCAGGCACACGCTCGACTGTGGCTGGCAGAAACTTGTTGTCTTGCAGTACTTGCTCGACGTGCTGAAGCTCGGCGGCCAGATGTTTTCTGTCACAGATCCCTCGTGCTCTCTGAAACAAAGAGTTTCCCACGGTAGCTAACTGTGAAGGATGATGTTGCGATTCACCATTTAAATATCGGTTGGTATGGGTCTTTTTTCTGTACACAGTATGACCAATAGTGTTATCAGGATTTCGGATGACTAAAACATCTAGGAAAGCTAAAGAATTGTTGAAAACTCCATTGTGATTTGTATATTAGGGTTTATGGAATTAAGGTGGTTTAAAAATGCCAGATGGCAAGATTGTAAAAGTATCGTCTAAGTATCGCTTAAAGAAGGACTTTCTCCTCAAAGTCCTACGTGAATGTATTGTTACTATTTTTTACGGATTATCCATAAAAAAATAGTTTAATTTAATGTGTTGTCTTCGCGTAAATATAAGGAAACATTATGAGTCCTTAAATATCAGCAAAAGCCGCCATGTTAATTTTTATGTGCTGCATGAATCAGCTTAAAACTCGCGACAGCTAACAATGCTTTTAAAGATACCTATCCAATTTGTTAAAATACTGATTTGATCCGAGGGAATAGATGAACATACATACCATACTTTTGGCGTCGCCGTAGTCGGATAAATATATTCACTCACATCATCTGCGTCAAATCAAAAGACACGAATATACTGCAATCTGTATCGATAATTGAAGTCTAGGGAGGCAGTGCATGGTGCAGCAATAATTTTTCTCAAACATGCACATTTCACGCATACTGGTGTATTTTGATTTTGGATTCACCCTAATCACTCCATCGCCTATCTAGTATATACTATATCTATGGTATTATCCTATAGATCCAGGTAGATTTATTATAAAGTGGGTTTTAACGTAACAAAAAAAAATTCAAGACAAAACATTTCCAACTAAACTCACTACAAATATAATATACATGAATATAACAATAAGGAAAATATTTCGAGGACATGCTATATCTGCTAATGCAACAATACAAATGTACTTTATTTTTAGAGAAACTTACTAAAATGTATTAACGTGGGTAAAATAGTTAATATTTAATTGCAGTAAGTAAGGATTTTAACTTAGCTTTTCGTCTTTTGTCATCGTTTATATTTTAATAAATCCCTATTTACAATGCGGCGTTTGTAAGCGGAAAGTTTTATATTAGGTATATTTCGTTCAGGAACACAACAAATGACCTAGTTTATTAAATTTAAAAAAAACTATTGGTAAATACAATTGTGCATGCCTCAAGCGCATTAAAAATTACGTTTAACATGATTATATTTATATATATATATACTTTCAATTTTCTGATATATTGATGTCAAACTTCAATTAAAAAAAAGTTTGAAAAATCCAAAAGTAAATTGTAGTCTATTATTATTATTATATGTCAATAAGTTCCAGTAGTAGTCAACGAAGTACACCTTGAAGTCAGTCCATCAAGTCCGGAGGTAATGTCTATTCTATATATTATCTATTATATTCTATTACTAACAAAACGACGCTAAACTCGGCACATCTAGTTCTCCTCGTCAAGGAGTTCCAGTAGCAGTAATCAAAGTACACTTTCAACTCACTCTATCTAGTCCGGAGGTAAGGTCTTATCATAACTAACAAAACGAGCCCAAACTCGGCACATCTAGTTCTCCTCGTCAAGGAGTTCCAGTAACAGTAATCAAAGTACACTTTCAACTCACTCTATCTAGTCCGGAGGTAAGGTCTTATCATAACTAACAAAACGAGCCCAAACTCGGCACATCTAGTTCTCCTCGTCGAGGAGTTCCCGTCGCAGTAGTTGTGGAACGGGTTACGATTAGCGATTTTTCTGGACCGACACGACTTGGGAACTTTACAGATTAGTGCCTACTCTTTTTTAAAAGGCCAGTAACGCACCTGCGATTTCCCTGAAGTTGCCGTTGTTCATCGGCGACAATAATCACCGTCAAGTGAGCCGCATTCTCTTTTACCCCCTCTCATATACAAAAAATATTTTTGTGTACAGTCCTAAAACTAGTCTGTATCAAAATATAATCACTAAAAACCAAAAATAATTTAAGACTTTAAGGGGTGATTTTTGAAGCATACGATAAAAAATCGTAGGGTTAAATATAACAAAAACATTTAAAAATTTACAATTGTATTGCATGTAAATCATTTAATTTTATCAATTTTTTAAATTTAATCAATTTCGTAAGTCTATTTTGTAAGTTTTAGGATATAAATGGAATTTACTTTTTTCGTCAAACTAAGTAAAATATATTAAAACTATATTAAAATGCTTGAACTGTGTGAACACTGTCAACGCCACAACACTGCAGTGGTGGTACCACGCAAATTACCACCATCATAACCCCGATTCTAGATAACACACCACCAGGATCAAAAAGAATTGAAAACTTCTTTTGGGAAACAGTGGCGGATGGGTTGCTATGTCCACTGCTGAACACAGGGCGCCTTATAGGATATTGGATATTTGCCATAGTTAGCAGGCTTAGACAGGCCTGAAGATGCTGCTATCGATTACCGATTTTTTAACCTTTGTCTCTTATAACTACATCCACGAGATGGTGATGGTGGATGACCCGCTCTCATACGCCGCCTCTACACGGGGCGGCTCACGTATAATAAAAAAATATTGCTTGTGTCATATTGTATTATTGGTATTATCATATCAGTGTATGTCTGTAATATTGAAATAACTGGCTTCTATTAAGGCCGGAGGGTTATTTACATATTAAGACATAAATAACAATTCTTTCTATTTTTTGTCTATCTCTCTGCCTGCTGTCCAGGCTAATCTTCAAAATGACTGAACCAATTGTGATGAAACTTTACAAACAGATATAGAGCAAAGCCAGGAGGGATATAGGCTATATGTGATCCGAAAACCTAAAAGGTTTTTTTGACAAAACTAAAAATCATAATCTAAATGGTTTTGACTATCTTAAATCTACACAACACTACATTAATCGATACTATCCGGGCGACGCCGGGGCAGATCGCTAGTATAAAATAAACTGCATGTACTCCCATACAGACTGATAAATGTTACTAAATAACTGTGAAATCGCATTGTTACAAACTGAATGAGTCGGTAATAAACAATGTTACATTGTGGATAGATTTCGGAATGCTATTTTCATTTGCTAGCCAGTATTTCGGAGCGACGGCCACAATCCATTTTCATTTATTATTGAGTTTCTATTAATGTTCTACAATGTAGATCTCACATAACTATGTCACAATAGAAACACTATTTATCTTTCATCATCATCATCGTTACATCCCTTCACAAGTCCACCGTTGAATATAGGCCTCCTCCAAGGAATGCCATAATGCACGGTCCTGAGCCATCTGCATCCGTCACATCCTGCATGTCTTACCAGGTCGTCACATCATCTAGTGTGGGGCTGCCTTACTTCGCCTACCGGTCCGAGGTTGCCATTCAAGAATCTTGAAATGACGTTGAATTCGTCGATTGACCTATATTATTATTGACTATTTATCGTTATTCGTCGATTCGTGTGTATATGTGTGTATGTGTATAAGAGAATTATAAACATATATGCAGCTATGTTCTGGGTGTAGCACGAATAAGTCGGCTCGACCGGGGAAGGACCATGCTCTCACATAATACCTAATAATTTCGAATGGTGATTGTAGAGAATCGGAAACCCTTTTAACTGAAAATGAGGCATTCCATCTTAGTGTTTAGGGATGATAACGCGTCTACATTTTGATTCCTCATCATCATCATTACAGCCCTTCACAAGTCCACTGCTGAACATAAGCCTCCCCAAAGAATGCCACAAAGCACGGTCCTGAGCCACCTGCATCCATCGACTTCCTGCATGTCTGACCAGGTCGTCACTCCATCTCGTGGGGGGACGCCCTACACTTCGCCTACCGGTACGAGGCCGCCACTCGAGAACCTTTCTTCCCCATCGGTTGTCGGTTCTTCGAGCTATATGGCCGGCCCACTGCCACTTCAGCTTACTAATCCGTTGGGCTATGTCGGTTACTCTGGTTCTACTGCGGATATCCTCATTCCTAAGTTTATCACGCAGAGAAACTCCGAGCATAGCCCTCTCCATAGCTCGCTGAGCGACCTTGAGCTCTCTCATACGGCCAGCAGTGAAGGACCACGTCTCAGTTCCGTAAGTCATCACTGGCAACACGCACTGGTTGTACAATTTCGTTTTAAGGTTTTGAGGTATGTCTGACGAGAAGATGTGTCGTAGCTTCCCGATCGCTGCCCAGCCGAGTTGAATCCGTCGATTGACCTCTCGGTCGAAGTTGGACTTACCTAGTCGGACTATTTGTCCCAGGTAAACATACTCATCAACAACTTCGAGCTTAGTGTTCCCAACAACTACCGGCATAGGTGTGACATGGACATTAAACATGATCTTCGTTTTGTCCATGTTCATCTTAAGACCTATCCGTTGGGAAACACTATTGAGGTCATTGAGCATAGTGCTTAGGTTCTCCAGCGATTCTGCCATAAGGACTATATCGTCGGCAAATCGAAGGTAAGTGATGTACTCGCCATTGATGTTGATACCGTATCCTTTCCAGTCCAGAAGCTTGAAAACGTCTTCCAATGCAGCGGTGAAGAGTTTCGGGGATATGACGTCACCCTGTCTTACACCTCTCTGCAATTGGATAGGTTTCGTACTCTGGTTCTGTACTCGGATAGCCATCGTAGCCCTACTGTACAAGCACTTCAACACTTCGATATACCGACAGTCAACTTGGCACCGCTGAAGGGACTGCAGCACCGCCCAAATTTCGACGGAATCAAAGGCTTTCTCATAGTCCACATACGCCAGACATAGTGGCAAATTGTACTCTTCGGACTTCTGTACAATTTGCCGAAGGGTATGTATGTGGTCTATGGTGCTAAAGCCCTTTCGGAAACCGGCTTGTTCGGGAGGCTGGAAGTCGTCAAGTCTGCGCGCGAGACGATTCGTAATGACTCTCGAAAACAGCACGTAGACGCGGCTCAGAAGGGAAATCGGTCTGTAGTTCTTCAAGAGAGCGTTGTCACCTTTCTTGAAGAACAAGACCACCGCACTTGTGCTCCACGCCGCCGGTGTATTGCCACCATGGAGGACGGAATTAAAGAGCTTCTGAAGGACTTCATGTACCGGTCTTCCACCCGCTTTCAGAAGCTCCGCTGTAATTCCATCCTCGCCTGGGGCCTTACCGTTTTTAAGGTGCTGGAGAGCCATTCTAATCTCGCTCAGACTGACGTCCGGGATATCTTCGGAATAGTGTCGGATGAGACTCGCTCTTGGATCGTTACTCACACTTGCGTGTGGCTCAAACGATGACGTGTACAACTGCCCATAGAACCTCTCAATCTCACTCAAAATCTCAGGTGTCCCGGAAACGATGCTGCCACATTCTGTCTTCAGCTTTGACAGTTGGCTCTTTCTGGCAGACAGATCTCTGGCAAAGACTTTGGAGCCTTGGTTCTGCTCGATCGCTTCTTCAATACGAGCTGTATTGAAGTTGAGTAAGTCCCGCCGCATGCATTTGGAGATTTCTGTTCAGATGCCTATATGCTGTCAAGTCTGCTGAAGAATCTAGCTTCATCTCCCGTCTAACCGCCATTAGATTAAGAGTGTGATCGGAGAGTTTTTGTGTTCTTCTGCGGCGGGTCTTGAAGAACTTAGCTCCGACCGCATGGACAGTTTCCACGAGCTTGTCATTCATATCGTCCACTTCATTGCAGTCTTCTAGGCACTGAAAACGGTTTTGTAACTCGAGCTGAAAGGTTTCGGGACTTTGGAACAAAGCACGAGGGGGACGGAGCGTTGACTTCATTAGACGAGACCTCTCCAACTTAATGTTTAGAGGTTCAGTGTGCCTCTAACCATTCGGTGATCGCTACCAGTTTTCACCCTCGCGATCACGGAGACATCACTGAACAGTTGTCGTCTGGTCGTCATAATGAAGTCAATCTCATTTTTTGTGGAACCGTCGGGGCTCGACCAGGTCCACTTCCTGTGGGACCGCTTCTGGAAGAAAGAGTTCATCATAAAGAGTCCCTCTTTCTCCATGAAGTCGGCCAGCTGCTGGCCCCTTGGGTTCCGTTGCCCTATTCCAAATTTCCCTACTTTCAGCTCACCGTTCTCTCTTGTGCCTAGTTTTGCATTGAAGTCTCCCATTAACACCGTATATTGGGTTTTGGAGGAATACATGGCTCTAGAGATATCCTCATACATTTCCTCCACCTCCTCATCGGGGTGTGCCGAGGTTGGTGCGTAAACCTGTATGACCTTCAGCGAATACCGTTTGGTGTTTCTGAGTATAAGGTACGCAACTCTCGTCGACACACTCCCGATCTTTACAACGTTGTTAACGAGAGACTTGTGGACGATAAATCCGACACCTCCTTGGGACAGATGGTCGCCCTCCCGGTGATAGAGCAAGTTGCCGGATTCGAGGATTACCGTGGCCTCCCCCTCTCTTCGGACTTCGGATAATCCTATAATATGCCAGCGCAACTTGTCTATCTCTTCTTCCAGCTCCACAATCTTCTTGTCAGTCCTCAGGGTGCGTGCGTTGTACGTTGCCAGGTCGAGTCGTCTAAGGTGGCAACCGAACCTCCACCGGAGATTCTTAGCACCCCCTGCCCCGCCGTTACCATGGTCGCCACCTTAGCCAGAAATAGCGGGGCCGCCGGGGACTGGGGACCGTTTCTTTGTTACTGTCATTCATAGGGGGGTATTTGCCATAGTTGCCACGCTTGGCGAGCGGGTTGGCAACCGCAGTTTTTTTTATTGTTAGTTTGTTGTTATCAAGAAGATGCTGCTGCCCATCTCCTGCCTGTTTCCCTTTGTCGCCTTTTACTACACCCACGGGAGGATATGGGGTAGTGGATATTCTTGACCGCCACTACACGGCAAACATTTTGATTCCTAATGGAGGGTAAATGTGGATGTCTATATCGTAGGCAGGGCCACAGTATCCAATTATCATCAGGTGGACTGTGTGCTCGTTTCTCACATTCATTCGTTTTGGAATTATGGAATATAAGGGACTTCGCGTAAGGTGGGAACTCGCACTATTACCATATATTTTCTCAGTTATAAGCAGGTAGAGACAGTGCTTATTTCTTGGAGGGTATATTTTGAATGTCTTGGAGCAGTAAGTGAGGCCGAGATGGCGGCAGCGGCTACTGACGTTGCCGTGCGCCGACACCAACTTACTGGGTAAGGCCTTTCATCTTTCTAGCGCGCTTATCCAAACTAATTGACCTAATTAAATTAATCTACTTAAATACATATATCAGCTTCGAGCACAAGTTTAGATTTGCCATTCTCTCGGTAATCGACAGGATGCATTTCGGAGAATGTACACAGGAATCACAAGTCTAAATTACTCTCTCACCTTTCCACCACCGGACATAAAACATCTTAGACATTCAGGCGGTCAATAGTTTTTTAAGTCTTTAAAGACGATATTTCACGCATTCGAACCAAACAGTTAGCTTCGTCTTTAGTAATGTGTACAGTAAAGGTGTGACTTCGTCTTTAGTAATGTGTACAGTAAAGGTGTGAAATTTAACTTACAAAAAGGATGGCTTTATAGACAAGAGTGAATAGATTTCTGTCAAGATAAGACAAAGCGATTTGGCATTTAGAGTTTTATTACCACTAACCGTCAGGTGTGCTTGTAACCAAACACTAACTTGCATTATTTTTCATATTGTGTTACTAGATAGCCTATTAAAATCCATACACTAGTGCATAAGGTACAGAGAACTTGAAATGCAAGTGATGAGTTTTGCTAAATAAAAAACTAAACATTCAAGGCAATGAACAGTTATTTCTGGTCACACATATACTTGTTCCATGAGTGAATTGAATCCACGAGCCACGTCACTGCAGCCAAACGCTTATTCTCTACGCTACCGAACAAACCGAGAACATGTCCTTTCTATATTATATCGGTTTTTAAATGCACTACTGTACAAAAGTATTTTCGAAAATGAGTCAAATTGCGGTAGTTGTTATCTCACGTGGCTAATGTCTCTTCCCGTCACTAGTCTGTGGCCATTGCTTTCTGCATTGACGGTCGTTAGTGGTAGCGTAACAGAATCCACTATCCAATATTAAGGTTACGGCTACAGCAGGTGGACAGCAGCACCTTCCGGCAAAAACACAAAATATTTTTTTTATTGTATCAGGGTCATAAACGAGCACACAGTCCACCTTATGGTAAGTGGTTGTTGTAGCCCATAGCCCTATCCTCGTTTGCAAATAAAATGCAGATGCGTTGTCAGCTGTGAGGACTAAGATGGAATGCCTCTTTTATAGTAAAAAGGGTTTCCGGTTCTCTACACTCACCATACGAAACACAGCAGCATTTAGCTGCTATTTTACGCTGGTATACTGTGAGAGCTGACCTATTCGTGCTACAACTATACTACTAATATAGCTGAAGCATGGCTCTACCACATAAAAATTTATTATATTATACTGTTGCCGACTCCTCCGTCAAACGTGGCAACTATGGCAAATATTCTTCGCACGAAACAACCTATGGGGAGCAGTGGTAGACAAGGCGTAATTAGTGAATAAAAAAATCTCGACAAAATTAAGTTTAATAGTTTAGTAAGAAAAGGTATTTATTATGTATTTTTGTTTTGAATTTCTTATGTATTTTTTTCTTTTATGCCAGTATTGTACTTTACAATAAGTTGTATTACTCTCGTGCTAAGCTGACTAGAACTATTCCCAACAAGCGATTTAATCTGATTGGCTTAGATACGAGGTCAAACACTCAGACTCTTATATAGAAACATTTTCTTTTCATTTAAGATTTTATCGTATAAAGCTCGTAGTGTGAGGTTCTTTTCCCGGTTCTTTACACTCACCATACGACACACAGCCGCGTTAAGCTGCAATTTTACGCTGGTATTCTGTGAGAGCGTGGTCCTACCCGGTCGAGCCGACGCATTCGTGCTACAACCGTAATGTAGCTGTAGCGCGGCTTTACCACGTATGACTCTGCTGCCACTGCTGAAGTTGAACCTCTAAAAAAGGAGGATTGGCTATAATCGCCAGGTTTGACAGTCGTTTCGCACCTTTGACACTGCTTGCCAGCATATGTAAGAGACTGTTGTATCGCTTTTTTATATAATATGATCTTTCTGACTTTACTCATAGTGGCTTCTTAAGACACCCATGACATGGAGTAATGGGTTCTTTTACGATATTCTCGTAGTCAAACTCACTAACGACATCCTATATCTTTGTCTAAAGTCGATTGGAGATTTTTGTGACTACGCTAGCTGGTTATTTGCGTGCCCGTTTGTCACTTTATTTTAAAAAAATACGTACACATTTTATCAGTACAACTTAAGACGTCGAAATAAATCTTTATTTGGATGACACTTTCGTATAAAGGACAGGCCTACGTTGACACTTTACTTACTTACTTATCTTCACGCACAATCCCTGACGGGGTAGCCAGAGAGAACAGATCGCCAAGTGTCACGATCCTTACATACCTCTTTCGCTTCTTTCAGATTCATTATCTTCTTCATACATGCACGTCTAGGTATTCGAGTACTCTTGACCCTCCCCTCTTCGAGCAATTTTCTCACATGGTCTACGAAAGTTAGTCTCGGTCTACCTCGACACCTTTTAATATTAACTTTCGCGCTATATATTTTCTTTACCATTCGGTCT
Source organism: Parnassius mnemosyne (assembly GCA_963668995.1). Lineage (NCBI taxonomy): Eukaryota > Metazoa > Arthropoda > Insecta > Lepidoptera > Papilionidae > Parnassius > Parnassius mnemosyne. Next base: position 39,332,378 of record CAVLGL010000126.1, on the reverse strand, counting down.
TCACTCATTCGCTCAACGTGTCCAAACCATCGAAGCACGCCCTTATAAATTTTTGTGATAAGGTCATCTTTCAAACCTGTACGTTGACACGATTTAATAAATCATGAATACGGTGTGTTCAATAGAGTTATTACCATGAAAATGAACTTAAGATATTTATTTCTAATGTCACGTAGCTCGGATGTGTCTTAGACTCGTATCGTAATTTTAGGTTGTTTTTGTATTATATGAGTGACAACGATCTTCCGCTGGCAACCACCTGATAATAGGTGGCTACTGCAGTCAATTAACACCTTTAAACGAATCTACTTGCGGCTATAGGTATAACCTATAGCGGTAATAGCGGCTATAGGTGATTTTTTGCTTGCTTTAAATTATTCCAGCACTCAAGCAGTCTCAAAAGCACCTCTCAGCATAAGATCTATAGAAATAAATACAATTGATTACTAAATTCATATAAAAGTTTATACGGTACTTAAATAAAAAAACAATTTAATTTTTTGTCTATCTACTGCGTCTGTCTATCCGTCTATCTGTCTGTCTGTTTTGACTGATCTCCGAAATAGCTGTGAGCTGATTTTGACGGAACTTTCACTGACAGATAGCTGATGTTACAAGGAGTAACTTAGGCTACTTTTAATTTACAAAACGAATTAGGATTCCGCGCACAAAATTAATACCCATGAAATTCAATTGTAATAAATTCCACGCGGACGAGGTCGCGGGGAACAGCTAATATGAAATAAGTCAATCGGTGTAGGACCGCGCTTTATGGCATGTGAAAGGCAATAATGATGATGATGATGAAACTTAGTAAAAAGTTGTTATCGTGTCTGTAATTTTTATGTTTTTTGTGTTCTTAGCAATATTATATACTCTTTTTATTTCGGGGTTTTTTAAATTTTTAATTTAAGTTATATCATAAAGCCTAAATAGGTACTAAAAGTTTTTAGAAGAACTTTACAAAAAATACGTTAGTTCTTTCCTAACGAAGATAGCGTTTTTACTCGAACTATTTTCGCTGAAGCGTGAGCTAAATGGAGATTTATTGAAACGCGCTGGAAAAATCTTTGCGAGATAAGTGCGAGATTAAATATACCACTTAATTGTCCATAAGGAACAAATAAAATAATGAATACCGACGTGAAATTGTCCCCTCTCCATTAAATCTATTGTTATTCTTCAAACACTTAAGGGCTTCAACTCTATAAGAGAAAAAATCCAAGAATGACTTGCAATGCTAAAACAGAGTAGAGGACCTATGTGCCCTCTTGGGTCCACCTCTGAAGAAATGTAAATTATTATTGACCCTAAGATTCTCTCTACATAAGTGCTATTCTGGTATTCAATTTTACGAAAAAATATACAAAATTTATTATAATAACAATTAAAGAAATTGGCATAGAGTCCTACTGAGGTATATTGCTAAGAACGCTGGGCTGCGTTTTTTCGTAGAAAAGCTGTACTATCTCGTAAGAGGCGGCTACGAAAATGCTATGAACATCTCATGGCCTCCAATAGATGACAGTTAAATGAATCTACTGTACATTAGACCTTAAGTAACCAGGACAACAGCGACTAAGTGCAGCATCAAATGTTAGAGATTTGATGTAGTGAGAAGCCGACTATTCACTTCTGGATATGTTGATCGTAGACTGATGATGATGATGATGTGTTTTGGCAATAGACACAGAAATGAGATTTTCCACATATAAAGAAATTATAGCGAACAGCTTCACATCACGCTTCACATCATTTTTAAATCTCAGGATATAGGCTTTTGCGATCCCGTGACCCCTAGTTAGAATGTAATAATTTTTATTCAATATTGATTACAAGTAATTCTTATTGAACGTCATTTTTTTACTTGACCACTGGTTCTGAATAAAACCTCTGTCCTGGGAAGAACCAGTAAGAAACCCAGCGCGGCTTATTTTAAATTTTACAATATAAACAACATTAATTTTCCTTCATGGTTACAAATTATTTACAAAATTTATATTAGAAACAGCTTGAGAACGACGAGCTCATTCCCAGGTATTATTGTCAACCATGTATTCATTTATATTATAATAACCCTTTTTATACAGTTTTTGTTTATAATAGTGAGACCTTGTATATTTTCTGGAACTTTGATGTAATAGCGCGTACATTGTCCCAAGAATGAATTACTGTCACTGTGGAGTCGAGAAATTGGTATCACTAGCGTGTGTTTGTTCCTAGTATTTACAGAGTGTATTAGCACTTTTTTTGTTAATATTAAGAGTGGTCACTATGGGGTTTTAGTCGGTAAGAGTCCGACTTAGCCTGATATCCTCTTTTAGACCAGACGGGTATAGATGAGGATTTCTCCACGTAACAATGCTTTTGCAAAATACACCAGTTGGTATGCACCTCTCGGAAGATATGCTTATACTCACTACGCTAGACATTGACAATGCTGTTCCCTACCACAACTCTATGAAATTCGTTTTCAACGTTTTTAATAACTTTTTCGCCATCACTCGATCTCATGAACCTTACCCATTCGTCAAACAAGCAAGCGCTAGGTGAGAGCACGAACATATTCTCCCTTACACTCAAATAAATCAACACGTTATTATTGCTAGGGTTGCAGTTAATTAATAAATTTAATAAATAAAAAATAAACCTTTCATTCGACTCACAATTACTTTTCACGCACCAAATTGCGAAGTAAATTTACAAAACCGCGTTTAGTAAAATACCTGAGGATTATCCAAAAACATGTCGGGTCTGGATTAATACACATCGGAGCTGACGTCTTTTGTAATTTATGAAATAAAAATTTCTCTACAGAACAGGTATAATGAGAAAACTCATTAAGATCGAAACGAGCGCTGCCTTTTTAAATTAAAGACTTAGCTTAGCATCATGGGCTTTTCGTTTTTTTATCGATATAATCATATTTACTTTATCATTTATCTTAATAAACCTACTACCCCTAAAGGAGGGTAATGATTTTTAAGTGTATGTATGTATGTGTGTCTATTTCTTTGACACGCTCTGTAGCCTAAATGGCTTCATGGGCATATGAGGTGTTGTTGGATTAGTCTTAGTTTAATTTTTTTTTTGCAGTAGGGTTTTTGAAATTACTGTTTTAACCAATGGGCTTGTTCTCTACTCTAGTGGATTATAGTAAACTATTTTTGATTAAGTTTTTTCGTAGGAATAATTTTTAACTTATAGATAACTAACGATCCCCCACGGCTTCGCAAGGTTGTTTTCTGGATCTCCACAACAACGCCACCTTCCGGGTCCAGTTGTGAATCTAAACCATTGTCTAATCAATTTAATCATCATCATAATCGTTCGTTTAGGAGGAGTTTAGTCGCATACACACGGAGATAAGAATTATGTAATATAAAATGTGCATGTAATATACATATAAACTTTTCTCTTAAACTATTTTGTCTATTGATGAAAACTGCATCAAAATCCGCTGCGTAGTTTAAGGCCCGCCTCATAGGAATTCCGAACGGTAGGCCACTCAAACGGAATCCCGTTTTGCCTGCAAAATATCGAACGGAAAATTACCGTACGTGTGTGGCGGGTCATAGATTTTATATGGACTTGCTGCGTTCGGGATTCCGAATCGGAATATCGAAACGGAATCTCGAAACGGAATCTCGACACGGAATCTCGAAACGGAATTCCGTATGTATATGGCGAGATCTAAAGTGTACAGACGGCGGCAAGTGACTTCGTTTTATTACTATGTAGAGAAAGGGCATTCATTCGGAAAATTCTTCCGCTAAAAGGCAATGAAATAAGTTAATTGCTTTGAATATCTTGTCTCGGTCATAAAATTTTACTTACGCCGTCTCTCGTATTCCTTTAGGCGTTTTTTTTTTGGAATTTAGTCTAGTACACCCGTCATCGCAAAGCTACCAACATTAAAACCAATATTGTTAATAATATACACGTTATCAATAATATATGTGTATTTCTGACTTAATGTATTTATACAAAAACAAAAGCAGTTTTATTTAAAAAAAAAGGTGACGTATAAATATTAGCAACAAGCACAAACTACTAATACCATTTGTTTATAAAGCTTTGGAAGCTTTATAAACTTTTTCGTGGGACAATGTTTATGCTTTTAAAACAAAATCCCAGAAAACATTCTGGAACTAATTATCAAGAACCTTAAAATGTTTATTGAACAAAAGCTTTATATAAAGGGTATTTATAATATGAACGAATACGTGATTAAAAATAACCCCTGAGAATGATTTGATGCTACTATGCTGTTTATTAATGTGTTTATATTAAAAAATAAACATAATTTACGATATTTAAATAATTTGTACAATTGTAATATTTTTATAAGTCCCGCTGGGTTCCTTACTGGCTTTTTCCAGGACTGTGGCTTTTTATCCGAACCAATGGCACAAAATCTGACGATTATCTCTCGTTAGGACCTCGTTCATTTCCTTATTAGCAAAATTAACCGCACGCAGGTAAAGTACGCACGCATTTTGAAAACATTTTTTTACTACCTATAAGTTCAATATTATAAAATAAAATCATTGACGAGTACAAAATGGTTATGAAAGAAAATTAACATCTTTGGTCTATATTTGGCCTTTAATTTTCTTCATGAAGCCGTATAATTATGTCTATTATCGGACACGAGCCTCTACCGTTGAAGTATTTGGTACAATCGCCATTTTTGACGGGCGATGTGGCGATCGCAGTAACAGACGTCACGTTCCTTTGACCCTGGTCTTTGTGAATTCTTTACTTATTTTTATATCGGGCTTTTTGTGTATAAGGTATTTCGTATCTAATAACATCATAGAGAACTGAATAAGGATAAATCTTGTGAACGAACAACATTATGCAAATAAACAAGTTGTTTAAAATGCCATCTAGTGGTAGCCGAGAGATAATTCTGTCATTTCCCATAGTCGTCTTTTACGAAGCTCACTAAACGAAATCAGGCGACGGATTCACATACGCCGCCACCGCACGACAAAATTTACCTTGTTATTCCTCAAATACATTGTATTAACTTAAAAAATTAAACTGTACGTCTGTTTCGCAGGTTTTAGTACTCTACTCATAAATTAAAAAAAAAACTGCTCATCTGTAATTCATTTTCTGCGGTGATGATTCGATCAATCTATCCTATGCAAGTGCCTGTGCCAATATCGCCTTTCTGCTTTTGAATTTGTGTAAACATTTCAAACAAAAAATAAAAAACCGAAACATTTTTGAAGTGTACGTACTGTGTTTATCGTGATGAATGTAAATTCCAAATCATAGCTTCAAGTCGGCTATTACGAATGTAGCAAAATAGTAATTTAGTGACTGTAACTGTAGATTTAGAACCATTTATCGAGCAGGTACTTATTTATTGACGTCATAATGACTTTCCGGATTCGTAAAACCAACATTACTAAAATACTTTCTCCATTTGGGTTATGGGCGTGGGTTCAGGTAATGAGGGCTAAAATCTTACGCTCACAAATGTCGCTAGTTGGGACTGAAGTGAACTTGTTTGTTACGCAGTGTCATCATCACTGAGAAGTTGTGATTTAATTGTAAGTTTTTTGGTTTCCAGTGTATGTATAATATATATAATTTTTCATTTATGGGGCAATGTATACGCTTTTACAACAGAATCCCAGAACATGTTCAAAGTTTGTCAATAAACAAGTTTAAAAGTTTTATTAAAGAAAAACTATACAAAAAGGGTTATTATAATATCAAGGAATACATGAATGAAAATAACCCCTGGGAATAAGGTGATCGCCACCATGCTGGTTCTATGAAAATTCATTTAAAATTGTATAAAAAAAATTATTGTTAAGTGAAATTATGTTTAAAAAAAAAAGTCCCGCTGGGTTTCTTGCTGGTTCTTCCCAGGACAGAGGTATTTTCCGAACCAGTGGTAAATAAAATAATGACTTTCAATAAGTATTATGTAATAATCCATATTGAATAAAAATCATTCTATTCCATTCTATTCTATTCTATACATACTATACCTACAGAAAATAAAGTCTCAATGCTGTGTTCTTTCATCTTTTACACATATTAAACTTTTTTAACTCCTCTACTTTTTAGAATATCCTTAATTTGATTTATTCATTTCTAATCAAATTCAAATAAATTATAACTAATATTTAAAAAAGAAACAATAATCTCTATACTTTTCTAACAAATTAACATCCCTCCGCATTGAAATCTGTCAAATGTTTCACCTCATTCGTAAGTGGCGGCGCCAGACAAAGTCGTGAGTGCCTTCATTGTCTTACGCGATCGTAATTTCAAAATGTGGATTGGAAAACTTACCATCCATACTTGGCATGTTTATGATGAAATATTTCAAGGACATCTGAAGTCTATCAACACTTCGCAGATAAAGTTTCTTTAGGAACGTCACTGCACGTGGAACCCACGCACGAACGCACTCATAGTCATCCCTCAGAGACTCATACTTGTGCCACTAACTTAGTTCAGCCGTATCTAAAGCCGCCTTGGTTTTAAACGAAAGGATGAGAGGTTGCCAAAGTGCCTACGCAAGTAGTATACCACACCCTCTCACAAGGAACTAAATTCATGTCGTCAGGTCTTCTTCCATCGTCTTTAAATATTCCACAAGGCTACAAAATCGAGGAAATATCTATGGAGGCAAAAGCTTTTCGGGTAACATCGTTCAGAGAACCTATCAATACTTTTCTTACATGAAATTCCATGAAGCCCAAACTCGTCGATGCCGCTACCACAAGAGCACTAAGGAGGTTGACAGATCGTCGCTCCTAGTCGGATCACAACGGCTATACGCAGGCTGTCCCCTTCAAGTAATATGCCGAATTTACTTGATGGTAAAGTGCGTTACCAGTGACTAGATTCCTTAGGCCAGCGCCATACTTGACGGAAATTCCGTCGCAGATCTTCCTGCGCGGAACGTCAATACATGTTATTTAATATAAATTACAAATAGCGGGCACACTACGCGGAAGATCGGTCGTTCCGTCGCGGACGATCAGTCGCTCCGTAGCGGACTGCTTGCTTTCGCGTCTGTTCCGTCCTCCGCGCACCGGTCTCCCGTCGGCGTAAGATCGGCAACGTCCCGTTTCAGGTATTTGTATGCATCGCGCCACATTCGGCGGATAACTCACGATGACGGCGCATGCACAGGATGTTCGACACTGAACGATTTATTATTGAAGTGCAAAATAGAGTTTGCCTTTGGGACTCCAGAGAAAAGGCGGATAGAACGGCAAAGAAACGAGCATGGACAGAGCTAGCAAAATTATTTTTCGACAGTTGGGATAGTGAAATAGAAACAAAACAGCGAGAACTTAGTTTTTTTTTTATAGGAGAAGTGGCAAACGAGCATGCGGCTCACCTGATGGTAAGTGACTACCGCCGCCCATGAACAACTGCAACACCATGGGAATCGCAGATGCGTTGCCGGCCTTTTAAAAAGGAGTACGCTCTTTTCTTGAAGGTCCCTAAGTCGTATCGGTTCGGAAAAATCGCTGATGGTAATCGATTCCACAAGGAGGTCGTGCGAGGAAGAAAACATCTTCTAAATCGCACAGTGGTGAACCGCCAATCATCCAGATGGTGTGGATGGTATCGGGAGTTCTACCGCGATTTCGTGAAATTTGGCGGCTGGGATTAATCCGAACAATTCCTCAGAGCACTCCCCATGGTAGATGCGAAAGAAAATGCAAAGGGATGCAACATCTCTTCGCAGTGCCAATGAATCGAGCCGATCGGAAAGGACTCGGTCGTCGAAGATTCGAGCCGCTCTGCTTTGGATGCGGTCAAGTGGAAGGAGTTGACACTGGGGAGCCCTAGCCCAGAGATGGGAACAGAATTCCATGTGAGGCTGAACCTGCGCATTGTAAAGTTGCAGGCGTTGCACCGCCATTAAATACTGAACCGCTTTGCTGAGCACGCCAAGCTTTTAAGAGGCCAATTTGGCCTCCTCCGATACTGGTTGAGAAAACAAGGGGAGTGCCTTGAAACTAAGGAGATAGGAGAAAGGGGTTCTTTTTAGCGGTAAACGCGCAAACTTGTGTCTTCTGAGGATTAAACTGGACTAAATATAGTCGCCCCCAATCCGAGACTTTGTTCAGCAAAGACTCGACTTCAGACACAAGTTTGTTCCGGTACTCGGCGACGTTTTCCCGAGAAATATTGGCACGGCCGGTGTATAGAGCATCACCAGTGCTGTCATCCGCATAGCAATGAATGTTACCAGTTAGCAACATATCATTGATATGCAGAAGAAACAGCGTTGGTGATAGCACACAGCCTTGTGGAACACCAGCGTTAATAGGCTTGTAGTCAGAGCATGCACCGTCTACAACGACCTTGATGCTCCGATCTGCAAGGAAGCTGGTGATCGAATTGCACAATTTCTCGGGAAGCCCATAGGAAGGGAGCTTCGAAAGAAGCGCTTTGTGCCAAACCCGATCGAAGGTCTTCGCAATGTCCAGACTAACGGCCAACGCCTCCCCCTTGGACTCTACTGCCTCCGCCCATCTATGGGTCAGGTAGACCAGAAGATCACCAGCTGATCGACACCGACGAAAACCGTATTGGCGGTCACTAATCAGCTGGTGATCCTCAAGGTACCGGATGAGCTGGCAGTTAATAACGGATTCCATTATTTTGGAGAACAAGGAGGTGATCGCAATAGGCCTATAGTTGGATGTGTCTGAGCGGTCGCCTTTTTTAGGGATCGGGTGGACAAAAGCTGTCTTCCATGAATTCGGGACTACGCCTTGGGAGTAGGAGTACCGGAAAAGACGCGTTAGGACCGGTGCCAACTCCGGAGCACACGTCCTCAGCACAATTGGGGGGATTCCGTCAGGCCCACTCGACTTCTGGATGTCCAGGGAGAGCAGAGCCGAGCGCTGTGAGAACAGCACATCCGGCATGGAGCACTCACACCGCGGGATGGTTGGCGGTGTTTTCCCCCCGTCATCAAGAGTCGAGTTGGACGCAAAAAGGGAGCCTAAAAGGTCGGCTTTGTCTTTTGCGTCTTGGGCCAGTGAGTCATCCTCCCTGTGCAGAGATGGTAGTGATGGCTTACAGAAATTCCCTTGGACAGCCTTGGCGAGAGACCAGAATGCACGGGTTCCCGAAGGAATGCGAACTAGTTTCTCGCCAATTCTGCCTATGTGCTCTGACTTTGCCTTGGCAATAACTCTTTTGAAGGACCTGGAGGCGAAGTTATACTTCTTTTTAAGTGTGCTGGTGTTTACATCCCGAGTCGCCGAAGCCGCAGCCCAGGCTTGATAACACTCCTGTTTACTGCGTAATGCAGTCTTACAGGAGCGACCAAACCAAGGCTGAGATCTGCCTCCGATGGGTACGACAGATGATGGAATAAATAGTTCCATTCCCTGTAGCACCACATCAGTGACAGAGTCAGCAACAGCGCTGGGATCGTCCGCCGAGAAGCAAACCCGCCCCCATGGGTAGGATACAAAGAAAGATCGCATTCCGTCCCAATCCGCCGACCTGTAATGCCAAACACGGCGGCAACCTGCAGAACGCAACCGCGAAGGGAGCGTGAGTGGCACCACGCCTGGTTGGTGAGTTTATCACTTTATTAATTTGCCATAGGTATAAGTAATTATAAGTACTCGTATAAAATTGAAATCGTAAATTGAAACTACATAACTAATAACAATAAGTATATCTGTCACCCTACCTAAATGAAGTTATGTTGCCACTCTAGTTTACCTTCTTCCATAAAATATTTTTTAAATAATTCTCTCGTATTTATGGCATAAGAAAGTCTAAATGTATTACAGTTTGGTAATGTAGGTAGATCAGAAGTTAACAATTCGTCGTTGTATTTCAAACCGTCCCGTCTCCGTACAAAGTTATGAAGAACACATGTTTTTTTTTTACTGTATCTGTAGCAAAATCGGGATCAGTAAGTATGGTCGTATGAAGAACTCTCCACTTGTTAGTCAATATGCCGAAGGTACATTCCACATACCGCCTTGCACGAGATAGGCGGTAGTTGAACGTACGTTTTTCTATGTCTAATGTTTTATTGGGGTAGGGTCGCATAACATGTTTATGTAAAGCGAAAGCCTCGTCAGCTACCAGTACAAATGGTAGTGCTGGGCTGGAGTATTTTATCCTCCGGTAGGTCTAACATGTCATGGTAAAGTTTTTGTCCAAAATTTGATCTTCTAAATACATTACTATCAGCTTCTTTTCCAAAAGATCCAACATCGATAGAAATGAAGCAATAATTAGAATCTGCAACTGCCATAAGAACAATTGAAAAATACTTTTTATAGTTAAAATGGTTAGATCCGCTGTTGTGAGGGTTAATTATTCTTATATGTTTACCATCCACGGCTCGTAAACAGTTTGGAAAATTTGCGTATTTATAGAAGTTTTCTGCCACTTTTAACCACGATTCCTTACTTGGCTCGGGCATTTCAAGTGGTTGCAGTAATTTCCAAATTACTTTACAAGTTTTTTTTATTATTTCTGCAACAGTCGATCGTCCCATCAAAAAATCGTGAGATAAACTGTTAAAATTCATTCCGGTAGACAAATACCTGAAACAAAAAAACGTTAAACTAAAGTGATACCTACAAATATAACAAAATTTCGTAATAATTGTCCGATTCTGTGGCTCCAATAAAGCAAGTTTTGGTACCTACGGCCTTTACCTACCGTACCGTACCTACCTAATGTCCATCATTAGAGCACTGTTCAAGATACGAACCAATTCGTAAGAAAGAGCTCGCATTTTTTTTATAAATCTACCGCACCAAAACTTGCTCTAGTTGAGCAGCTGAATCAGCAATAAAAAAATTAACACATGTTATTTATTTTTACAGTGGATGAACTTCAAAAGAAATGGAAGCACTTAAGAGATTATTACGTGAAAGAAAAAAAAAACAAGAAAATACAAGAAGTGGAAGTGCTGCACCTAAGAAACGTAAAAACTCGTACGTTGAATTGCTGCGATTCTTGTATGTGGTGAAAGAGTCCCGGGTCTCATCGGGGAATATAAGCGCTCCGGTAGGTGATAATGACCAAAATGAAAATTCTTGTGATGAATTATCAACTAATACAAACGCTCAACCGAGTAATGTCAACTCACAACAAACTGTACTTGAAAATTTGAGTCCACCTCAAACTGATGAAGTTCCAGGGACCTCTAAAATAAAAAGAAAACCTAAAATGACAGTCTTTCAACAGAGTTTAATTACAGCAATGAATAAAAAGCAAAAATCACCTAAAGAAGTTAAAGATGCCGACACGCAATTTTTACTTGCCTTACTTCCTCAAATCACACAATTTTGTGAGTTCAGAATCGAAGTGATGAATTTGATTTATAAAATCAAATATCGTAACCTATACAACATATCATATAGTCAAACGTATTCTTACAACCATCCTAGCTATAGTACATACGAACAATCACCTACAACATATATAGCAGATGGGTCACCACCGGTGTATCAAGCATATACTACGAATACAAACAGTACAAGTTCCTATTCGACCATACAGTCACCCGAATCTATTGAAACTCAAGTTCATCCAATTCAATCAGCTGAAACTGAAACAGCACACTCAATTGAGGAAATAGAAGAAATGTTTGAGAATAGGTCCACTCAATTGCGGAAATAGAGGAAATATTGCAGATTTGATTAATCATAATAAATAATTTGTCTCATTTACACTATTAATATTTATCTTACCTTAACGTAACGGTCAGCCTTTCTTCAGGAGATATAGCCCTTCATTTTAGATTAGATAATATAGTCCTTCGTTAAATTCAACAATACATCAAATGATACATTCGATAATATTCGAATGCTTTATCTGGATTATGTCTTAGTTGCTTATACAAAGTATGAAATTGCCCAATTTCTAGTAGAAGAGTACTACTTTAATAGACTGTAACTATAGGGCTAAGTGGTGCGCAAAACCTCAAAACAAAATTGTACAACCAATGCGTGTTGCCAGTGATGACCTATGGATCTAAGACGTGGCCATTCACTGCTGGCCGTATTAGGACGCTGACGTATTGTCAACAAGGACTAAGACTGAATGCCTCGTATCCAGTTAAAAGGGTCTCCGGGTCTCTACACTCACCATACGGAACACAGCAGTCTTAAGCTGATTCTTAATCGAAGATATTTCTTCTTCTTTCTTATTCTTAATCGCTACACACTCGGCGAGCGTGTGTTGCACCGTGTGGCACCGAGCGTCCGGCTCCCTGTCTATGCGGCACAGGTACTTGCCGAAACAGCCGTGCCCCGACAGCACCTGCGTCACCCTAAACGACAAGGCGCTGTGCCTTCTTCCGAGCCAGTCGTCGAGTACTGGCCGGATCGCCTCGATGGTAGCGAAGCCGGCAGTAGGGCGCAGAAGCCTTTGCTGCCATTCCGCCACCAAGACCTGACGGAGCTCCTCTCGTCCCAGCGTGACCTGCCGCTGCACCGGCCTCGAAGCCCGTGCCCGCTCTTCCTCGCGCCATCGATATATTGACGCGAGTACTTTCGCCTCTAGGTCCCAGGGCGGGGATCCGGCGAGGACGCAAGCCGCCTCGTAGGAAATCGTGCGATACCCGCGAACGACTCTGACGGCCTTTGCGGTTTGCGCAGAATGGCGAGAGTGCTGGCCGTCATGTCCATCGCCCACACAGGGGCCCCATACAGGGCCATGGACCGCACGATTCCCACGTACAACCGTCTACAGGCGGCGCTCGGGCCCCCCAAGTTGGGAAGCAACGTTGAAAGCGCACCCGCTGTACCCATTAGCTTGGGCGCCAGCCGCCGAAAGTGGGGTCAAAATTCCCATCGGCTGTCGAGCACCAATCCCAGATACTTTGTTGGACTCGACAGCTATCCGGACCCCGCTGACCACGATGTGTAATACCGGCGGCGGCGCGCGTCGAGGGCCATGGAACACCATGGCCTCCGACTTGTTTAGGGCCACGTCCAGGCCCAGGCGCCGGATGCGGTTCACCACTTGTGACACCGCAGCCGTGGCAACCAACGCTGACACGTCACGTCAAGTCGGCGCCCGACGGGAGTTCACCTCTCAGCACCCAGTCGTAGCCGATGTTCCACAGGAGCGGTCCTAAGACCGATCCTTGCGGAACACCACACGACATGACGACCGACCAGCGCCGTCACGTCCCCAATACGTAACGCATCTCTCCTCAAGATAAGCCCCTATTGTGCGGCGGAGGTAGGGAGGCACGCGATGGTAATTCAGTGCCTCCTAAATACAACTCCAGGGTAGGGTGTTGAAGGCGTTGGAGATGTCTAAAGGCACCGCCAGCACCACCCCACCCCGGGATACTGTCTCCTCCGCCAGGACCCTCACGCGCGTAATAGCGTCTATGGTGCAGCGCCCGCGACCACCAAACTGGTTCTCGTCCAGGTCTGGCCCCTCTCTGCACAAGTGGCTGACGAGGCGATCTGCGATGATACGCTCAATAAGTTTGCCCGCCTCGTCGAGCATCACTATGGGCCGATAGGCGGACGGTGAGTCCGCAGGGCGCCCCTCCTTCCTGAGCAGAACCAGCCTTCCACACACTGGGAAACTGACCCTACTCGGGACATGCCGTGAAGAGCCCCCTCAGCTGGGGCTCTAGCTCCTTCAGAGCCAGGACGAGAGCTCGACCAGGAACTCCGTCGGGTCCGGGAGCTGTGTTCTTAGCCCGGAGTCATGACACGGCCACTCTCGTCTCTGCTTGCGTCACCTCGGCGACATCAGTGCTCTCCTCTCCTGGAGAGTCTGTGGCTGAGGGCGAAGCCATCGCCGGGGGAACGTGTCCCACTCGTTCAGGGAAAAGAGTCGATACCACCGCCTCTAGCAACTTTTGTAACATACTTTGCATGGGTTGCATACGTACCCAACGGTAGGGGCGCCCCCACGGATCCCGATCTAGGGACCCCAGCAGCTCCTCCCTGGCACGCGACTTTGAGTTGCCGATGGCCAGCCACAGAGTCTCCTTAGACGCGCGGTCCACCTCATACAGCGCGTCCTCCCCGGCGGAATCCCGTCTACGCCGCCTCCGGTATCGGGTGTACCGGCGACAAGCCGCAACGCACGCTATGCGCAATTGCGCGATCTCGGCGGTCCGCCAGTACACCTGGCGCCTTGCGGACCGTTGGCGGACACGGGGCATGGACGCGTCGCAGATCTGCTTCATCGCCCCGCGAAACCATAGCGCCAACGCAGCGACGTCGACGGGGCCGTTCGTCGTCGACTCCTAGATCCAGGACTGGACTAAGGCAGCTTCCTCGAGTAGTTTTAGTCGATGCGCTTAAGCGCCCAACGCGGGCCGTTGTTAATCGATGTTGTTGGATGGCGGCCGCTTGCGGTCTGGTAAGTAACATCACCTAACCTAACTGCGACCGAATCGAAAGGCTTTCTAATAGTTCACATACACTAGGCATAACAGCAGATTATTCTCATAAATTATGTATAACCTGTGGATGGGTATGCAGTCGTAGTCGATAGTATTAAAGCCTTCTCGTAAACCAGCTTGTTCAGAAGGCTGAAAGTTGTCGAATCTCTGTGCCAGACGATCCGTAACGACTCTTGAAAACAGCTCGTAGACGCGGCTCAGAAGGGAAATGTTGGTGCGTATCCTGTATGACTTTCAGCGAATACCATTTGGTAATTCTGAGTATGAAATACACCACCTTTTTCGACACACTCCCAGTCTTCACAATTTTGTCAACGAGTAACTTGTGGACAATAAGTATGACACCTCCTTGGGACGGATGGTCACCCTTCCAAAGCTAAAGCTAAACCGGATATTCTTTACACCCCCTGCTACACCATATACATGACTCAAGAACACCAGGGCCGCCGGAGACCAGGGGCTGTTTATTATTTGTACCTTTCATGAAGAAATTGCTACCATATTTGGTCAGCGGGTGGGCAATCGCAGTTTTTTAATCATGAAGCTGTTATCAAGGAGATGCTGCTCATATCCTGGCTCAGATTCCCTCCGTCGCCTCTTAAGACTCCATTGTCCAACATTCTCACACCTTCACGTCACGGTTAAACTATTATAGAGTAAATAAATAAAATATTTAAAAACGAGTTGAATGTAAATTCAAAAAAAAAAACAACTTCCTTCTGCGTGAATCCCATATCTCTGGTGCCCTTTGATCTACAGGACCCAAATTCAAACTCGACCGAGCTACTACCTCAAGGTATCCACATACCAAATTTAAAGTCAATCGGTCCAGTGGAACGGAAGTTATCGTTTCGGCATACAGACTAACAAACTGCCAGCTAAAACCATTCACTTCCTTTCAATGCTACGCAGAAGGAAGTTAATAAATAACAAGTATCAATAAACAGTGCACTCTCAAAATGTTGTAAGTACTGTTTATCAGTCAGTGTTAATGATCAGGGTATAGGCAAATTGAAATTCGCATATATTCGGAACAAATTAAAGATGCACGAGTTACCCGTGAGATTCGTTCACCTCTGCAGACACCGTACGTAACATACACGTAACAGCACAGACGTAAAACTGTTATTATGTACATTATCTATGGGAGTATTTACATCTAGCATACGTTAGCGTAGCGTGTCCACACAGACAGGGCATCGGCCACCAATGTCTGCAATAATATTTTGCCTATTCAGTTTTATTGATTGCCTCATAAGGAAGATATTTTCCATAGTCGACACGCTTGGCAAAAGGGTTGTCAGCCATTCCTTATTTTTAAACAACTTCCAAAAGGAGGAGCTCGACTGTGGCCGGCTTCACTCGGTAACTGACGTAGGCGCGGGACCCGAATCTTGTTGTCGTGCAGAACCTGCTTAACTTGCTGAAGCTCGGCGGCCAGGTGTTTGCTGTCACAGATCCCTCGTGCTCTCTGTAACAAAGATTTGCCCACGGTAGCTAACTGTGAAGGATGATGGTGGGATTCACCGTTTAAATATCGGTTTGTATGGGTCTTTTTTCTATACACAGTTTGACCTATGGTGTTATTAGGATTTCGAACGTGTGCCTGCTGTACTACCATATCTCAGAGGTGTCACAGACAAGATTGGCTACATCTTGAAGCGAGCTTCTATTAGAACATTCTTCAAGCCGCCGAAGAAGATTAGTCAGTTCTTACCATCCGTCAAGTGCAATATTCCTCTACAAGATGCAGGAGTGTACAAGCTTGATTGTGAGTGTGGTCTCTCGTATATAGGGCAAACAAAACGATCAATAAAAACCCGCGTAAAAGAACACATAGCTGACGTGAAGCACCAACGTTCCGGGAAGTCTGCAATTTGTGATCATATCCTTGACGGCCCCTGCTATTACATTAGATTTGATAAACCACAAATTCTCGCTAAAGAACATCGATTCCTGCCAAGGATGATACGTGAGGCTATTGAAATTAAAAAACATCCTAATTTCAATAGAGAGGGAGGCTGGGTACTACCACCTGCTTGGGATCCTATAATTCATAAAATTAAAAGTAAACCCAAGCATACCACTGCAAGACAGTTCATCAAGTAAGTTCATTCTGCGTAGATCGGACCAAAATTAATAATTAAAAAGTTGAGGGTACTCCGAGTTAACTCTGACATCGGGACGTCAGTCACCTCTGTCCCCCGTGACCATGGTTGCTGGAAAGCAACCGAAACGTCGGGAATATTAAATAAGTTAATTACACGCGATAAAATTCGTAAAAATTAGTTTTATTCAATGTGTAGTGTTCGCGTAAATATAAGAAATCATTACGATTTTAATAATTCTTTTTTTATTTGAAAGGTGGTGCTTCTCATGTGGTCTCACATAAATTTAATCAAGATCTGTTTTTCTTCTTAAGTTAGTGTAGTAGTTTTGTGTAAGTTTTTGAGTTATCCTTAATAATTTATATTGCAGTATTTTGTACGTTTTTTTTTTATTTTACCATTTGTTGCTAGCAAAATTGTAACTACGGCGACTTCTATCGAAATGATACAAACATTTTATAAATTGCACAGCACTCTGTACTTTGTCTGACTATGTTTGTAAGATGCCGTCAGTCATCTGTCGTTAGACATGAGAACTTACGAGTATGTCTATGCCGTGTCGGCCACGCTACGTACTGATGTGAATCGAACACACTTGCTTGAGATCGCGACGCAATTCTTTTCCGCGTTTTAATTTACTCTATTCCTCAATGTGAGTGGAATAATAGGTCAATGTCAATGTATGTCAACGACTTCAATTTCACACCGTCAACCACATAACATAAATGAACCGCAAAAGACAATTAGAGAAAGAGGTTCATCACAAGTTTACTAGTTAATGTTTTGCTGAAGACAAAATAGTGAACTCATACAGCATGCTTCTTTCTTCCGTCCGAACGTGCTTCTATGTCATTAATTGTTTTGAGGAAGGTCGATGTTAAGGATAGTGTATAAAATTTAGTTTTTATAAAACGTTATTGAACTTATATATGTTCAATTAGGGAACATGAATAAAATAGGCGACTCACACGATAGGCAAATTGTATATTTAAAAGGAATGAAAAATACAAAATATTTGGTGGCGATCGGGTCGCGAGCTATCGGCAAGTGCCGGTCTCAGGCGCGGCGGTGAGAAACCCCCCGCACCCCACACACTCCCCGCAAACACCGTCGGTGCTATCGTAATGGCGCCGACATACTCCCGGCGCTGGAAAGCTTAACAGCTTTCAAGATCTTCCAACTCATCGGGCTTCGGTAGCAGGACGATTCTGTTTAGGGCGCGCCGCACAATTCCTCTTGTAATGTCTATATCTGCGACGCGTGTCAATCCGTCAGATCCCGGGAAGAGTTTTCTTACACGTCCGAGACGCCAATAGAGCGGTGGAGCGTTTTCCTCTTTCAAGAGGACTAGGTCGTCAATTTGTAGGCTCTCTTTGGACTTCGTGCGCCACTTCGTCCTCAACTGCAGCTCCGCGATGTACTCGTGGCTCCAGCGTCGCCAAAAGTGTTGCTTAAACTGCTCGATGCGCTGGAATCTGTCGAGACGATTGGCATTAGCGGATTGTAGACACGGAGATGGCAGCGAGCTTAGTGGTCTACCAATTAAAAAGTGGCCCGGAGTTAAGGGATAATAGTCCGTGGGAGAGGAACTTAATGGACATAGGGGGCGGCTATTTAGGATACATTCTATTTGTGTGAACAAAGATGACAATTCCTTATAGGTTAGGTGCGTAGTCCCTAATATCCTAGCCAGGTGGAATTTGGCTGACTTTACACCGGCCTCCATCAAACCATTGAAGTGAGAAGCGTATGCAGGCGAAAAACAAAATTCAACACCTTCGCTAGCGGCAAAATTAGCGATAGTTTTGGCATTAACTTCAAAAAACTCTTTAAGTTCCTTTGAAGCAGCTACAAAGTTTCCACCATTGTCGCAGAATATCTGCTTTGGTAGCCCTCTCCGTGAAACAAAGCGTCTTAAAGTTAATATAAAAGCATCCTTGGACAGCTCACTAACAGCCTCCAAATGGATGCACTTATACCTAAAACATATGAAAATACACAACTAACATTTTGTAATTTTACAACCACGACCTTTGCGATCCGTGACCATAAATGGCCCAGCGAAATCAGTCCCTACTGTAATAAAAGGAAAGTCGGGCATTAGTCTTTGAGCAGGTAGGTTGCCCATTATGTTTTTCATAGACTGACCCTTAAAACGCCTACATACGGTGCAATTATGCACAGTACGTCTAGCCAGACTTCTTCCACTAATGGGCCAAAAACGCGTTCTAATAGAAGCCAGTAAGGCTTGGGGCTCCAGATGTAGAAGCCGTACGTGTTCTTGTTGGAATAAAAGTTGAGTAAAATGGTGTTTAGAGCTTAACAACATGGGATGCTTCATATCGAAACTATATTCAGAAGCCTGAATTCGACCACCTACTCTTATTACTCCTTCATGTAAAAATGGATTAAGTGCCGAAATGTGCGACTTAGGACTTAGGGAATTTCCTTTTAATAATAAGTCGTATTCTTTAGGGAATGCCTCTAATTGGGAAATATACACTAATGAATTAAGAGTTTTATTGAGCTCGGCGGTAGTTAAGGAACCTGTAATTTTAGTTTTAGAATTTTTACAGTTATTAATAATTCTATGTACATAGGCTAAAATGTGTTGTAATTGTTTTAATTTAGAATATTTGTTAAAGTTAATAATTGATTGATAATTATCACAAATAGCAACTGGATGTGCTTTAACTTCCGGCAAATTCTTCATCTCAATAATAGTCTGCGACTGCATAGAAGGCCACTCGAACTCTGGCAACGATAAAAACTTAGGTCCATACCACCACATATCACATGCAGCGATCTGTTGTGGGTTCACGCCACGGGATAGCAGGTCAGCTGGGTTGTGTTCTGTAGGAACGTGGTGCCATGAATTTGCGTCAGTCAGCTCTCTAATGGCGGCGACTCTGTTGGCAACGAATGCTTTCAAGTTAGAAGAACCGCAGCGCAACCAACTAAGAACTACGCTCGAGTCAGTCCAATAGACATGACGCGATATTTTACGTCGCAAGGCCTTGGTCACAGATGAGCTCATTTCAGCTGCCAGAAGAGCACCTGAAAGCTCCAAACGAGGAATTGTAATAGGGCTGGATGCTGGGGCAACGCGAGATTTCGCACATAAAAGTTGGACATGTATTTGTCCTTCTTTATTTGTAGAGCGAAGGTACAAGCATGCACCATAGGCGCGTTGCGATGCATCGCAAAAACAGTGGATTTCAGCAGAGACTGGATATTCTATTGATACCCATCTAGGTATATTTAGTGAAAAAAGGCATTTAAGTCCATCAACAAAAGGTCTCCAGACATCGACAATATCCTTTGGAGCGGGCTCATCCCAGTCCAATTTGAGAGACCATAAGGTCTGAATTAAAATTTTGGGAACGATAGTGGACAAGGATAGGAGGCCCAAGGGATCGAAGATCTTGAAAGTTGAAGAAAGTATAGTGCGCTTGGTGACGACGGCAGACTGATCCACTGTAATGGGAAAATTAATGCTGTCGGTCGAAGGACTCCAATCTAGGCCCAGCGTATTTGTAGACTGACTCAATGTCAGGTTGCCGGATGACTGGACAACGTCTGAAGGCAGTAAAGAAGGTAAGTTGGATCGGTACTTACGCAAGTCAAAACCAGCCATAGAAAGAGCCACATGTGTTGATTTCTGTATAGACCGTAATTGATCTTCATCATCGCTAGAAGTTAGTAAGTCATCAACATATATGTCCTCCTGTATGACTGCCTTAATAACGTCATCGTCACACTCCTCGCCCATTTGCCAGAGACACCTGGTGGCAAGGAAACTAGCGCTAGCAAATCCGTAGGTGACCGTGTTAAGCCTGAGTGTTTGTAATGGTTTGTCCTCCGCATCACGCCATAAAATCAGCTGTAGGTTTCGGTCAGACTCATCTATTAAAACCTGCCGGTACATTTTTTCAATATCCGCTGACAACACATAAAGATATTGCCGGAACCGGATGAGGATATTGAAAAGAGAGTCTTGAACTGTAGGGCCTATCATTTGAATGTCGTTTATAGACAAACCAGATGAAGTGCGAGCTGATGCGTCAAAAACGACGCGTAGACGTGTTGACTCACTGTCTTCACGAATGACAGGATGATGCGGAACAAAATAGGCAAGCTCAGGTCGGTCTACCTCAGATATTGCTAGATGTCCTAGTTTGCGATACTCCTCAATGAAATCAACATAGGCGGACTTAAGTTCCGGTTGCTTGCGAAAGCGACGTTCCAGGTTTATAAATCGCCGCCTGGCTATGAAATAGGAAGTGCCTAGGCAGTCTGGTTTGTCGATCAATGGCAGCTTGACACAAAAACGACCTTCTTCAGTGCGTTTTGTGTGCTGTAAAAAATGTTGTTCGCAAGCTTTCTCTTGGTCTGTAAGAAGGGCCTCTGTGGCAAGCTTTCAAGCTCCCAAAACCTCTTCAAATCATTGTGAAGCTCAACTAAAGTATTGTTGCTTTCAATACTTACAAAATTACATTTCACTGGGGAATTTAAATTGAGATTGTCATTTTTAATATAGTGCATGGGACCTGCGATAAGCCATCCTAATTTAGACTCATGTAGAATAGGATTTCCTTTGCCTAAAGAGTGCTGTTTGGTTCCAATAATGGACCAAAATAGGTCAGCACCGATGAGCAGTCCTATGTCAGACGGCTCATAAAAGCTGGGGTCTGCTAATGCAAAGGACTTCAGGTTAAGGTGTGTAATAGACACAAGAGACTTAGGTATCTTACCTGATATTTGGTGTATGACTAAACATGACGTCATAACGCTGAAAGAACCTACCTTTGAATGAATTCGAACATTGCAACGTTCAGCATTAAGCTTGACAATAGTGTTACATATGCCGACTACATTCCTAACATCAGACGTGGAAGAAGTTAAATTTAACTTTCATTTAAGTGATTCTGTAATAAAGCTAGACTGACTACCGTTGTCTAAGAGAGCTTTAGTGGTAATGTAATTGATTGTTTTGGGATTAAAAATATCAACCAAAGCCGTACATAGTAGTGTCTCAGAAGCAGAAACAGCTGACATTGAAACTGGCTCAGAGACTGCAACATTAGTGACTGCCACATTGGTATCAGAATCCGTAGGTTTGTGTAAAAAGGTGTTGTGACGTTTTTTGCATATCTTGCACGTACCTGGAAGCTTGCATGCGCGCGTATTATGCCCTTTGCGCAAACAGTTGGGACACAACTTTAGCTCGGACACTAATGAAAGTCTATCATCAATAGATTTCGATTGAAATTGTGAGCACTCATAATTACGATGACCTTGACCACAGAAAATACACTTGTGAGGGGCAGTTGCTGATGAGTCGCCCTGCTCAGCGCTAACGAATGACTTAGTATGAGAAACGGGATTTTGTTTGACGCCTTGATTGTGATTCGGGTTTGACTTTATATTTTTGTCTTGTTTACTGCGATAAACAGACTCTAAAACTTCAGCGCGGCCCTTAATAAAAGTCATGAAATCATCTAGGCTAGGCATATCCGAAGCATTAACATTAGCTTGAATGTACTCCTCCCATTTAACACGCGTGTTGCTGTCTAATTTCTCTGAGACTATGAATATGATCAGGGTATCCCAATGATCAGTTGGCTGTTTTAAAGTATTTAAAGCACGTAGGTTTTTTGTGACGTGGTCTACTAGAAATCTTAATGACTTGTCAGACTCACGCAACGGCTCAATATTAAACAAAGACTTTAAATGATTAATTATTAATTGACGAATATAATTAAACGCTCACAAAGAAGACTCCATGCCTCAGGATAATTATTGTCGCAAACTTCTAAATTACATATTACACGAGCAGCTTCACCTTCTAGATAGGAATTTAAATAATGAAATTTGTATATATTTTTTATTTTTGTATTATTATGTATCAGAGAACTGAACGTATCACGAAATTCCAACCATTTGTTGAACGTACCATCAAACTTATTAATTTTAATGACTGGTAAACGAAAGCCGATAACTTCGTGATCATCTTCATCAGCTGTGTAAATACTGCTATGCTGAAGCGACGACTTTTTTGTCGTACTGCTTACGGAAATAATTTCCTGAGCCAATGCGATCGAATTGTGGAAAGCTTGTTCGATAACTTCTCTGGTATCTAATTCTAAGCTTAAATTATTTTCCTCCAATGCTTCAATCTGATTTTGCACGCTATCGAATTCGCCAAATAAAGTCTCAAGTTTAACTAATCGCTGCGATAGCACGCTAACTTCCGTAGGAGTAAGCTTTTTACCTTTTAATTCTTCTAAATGGTTATTAAATTTCGTAACACGGCCTCTAATTGAAGCGCGTTTTAAATTAAGAGTTTTGTACTTTGCCTCCATACTAGCAAAGTTAACGCGCAGACAATCAAAACAACTAGTTATGCGCTGTACTAATCAAATAAATAAGAATTGCATACAATACGTTCCTCGCTTCGTGGCCGCTGTGACGGAAACCGGTTCAAAATCAGCAGAAGCGTGGTGAAAGGTGGGATTGATGACGCGCGACGCCCGCGGTCCAGTACCACGACGTGAGCCCGCAGTGCTGGCAGTGACACGGGATGCGATGATAGTCTCGAGCGACCGCTGCACCGTAGCTGAAATTGATTGTTGGAATGCTTTGCAGATATCTCCGTACATAAAATAATAACGGGAAGCAAGGTTGATCGTAAATTTAATTGATTTGTGCAAATAATGGTTTAATTAGCGTAATATAGGGTTTAGCGAATGATTATGCTATAGTGATGACTAATTTATTTGCGTGCATAAACAGCTAACAGTAAATAGCGAGAAGTGAATTTACTTGCATTGAGGAGTTAAGCTCAAATTTTTGCGTAGCTATGTACATATGTATGCTTACGTTTAAAGAAATAGGTTCAGCTATTTAAATTCTAACCATTTAACAGTGGCTACTAACTAATCAAATGCTAGTGAAGACTTTCAAGTCGTAAAATAGGCGCAATGAATGCAAATTATAGGCGGCTTGAAAAATAGCACTGATTACTTAGCAAATGATGCGGCGAAATAATAGTAAGAAATAATAGAAAATTAGCTGATAGGCAAGCAAATAGGTGTAAATAGGTGATTTTAACTCGTTAGGTATGTAGATTGTCGGTAGGTTTAACTAGGTAATTCTTTTAGGATTGTTTTAATAGGTATTTTATTTGGTAGGATTATTGAGTAGGAATAGTTTATTTAGATTAGCAGTTTTATATACGAAAGGGTATAAGATAGACAAGGAATATAAAGGATGTTGCTTAAGAATAGGTAGGTAGGGTAAGGCAACAAAAATAGGACTAGATTCCTTGTTTCCCTGTTCACACAAATAGAATTTTTAGGAATAGTGGGACACGAAGAGGTAAAATAATAGGAACGGGCTCACTTTTAGTTGGCAAAAACCGCTGATGTGGCGCGTAGACTCCGCTGGACCTCAGCTTGGCCGGTTCTCAATAGCTGTCCTCTTGTCTTCTCTCCGCTCCAGATGAATTCTTCTTGACCGCTTTGTTGTTCTTAGGACTCGGGATGGTACGCCAATTTAATAATCTTCTTAGCTGATGTAGTAGATCGGCGTGGCTTCCTTTGTTCTCGTAGCTCGTAGTACTTGCGTTCGCGACGTTGTAAACGCGGGGTAAGTGCTACGACCTTTGGACCGTATTACGCGGCGAAATCGGAATTCGATATTTTAATTTATCACGGTCGCCACTATGTTCAATTAGGGACCATGAATAAAATAGGCGACTCACACGATAGGCAAATTGTATATTTAAAAGGAATGAAAAATACAAAATATTTGGTGGCGATCGGGTCGCGAGCTATCGGCAAGTACCGGTCTCAGGCGCGGCGGTGAGAAACCCCCCGCACCCCACACACTCCCCGCAAACACCGTCGGTGCTGTCGTAATGGCGCCGACAATATATACATATACACTATATATACACTAGGATTTTCTTCTGTATCTTAGAGGCGCTCTATATACATATATTGAACATAGATAAACTCTCAGAACTGGTGTGCAATTATTTCTAGGCCATGCAAACCCTTAGAAATCGAACCCGCGGCTTAACAATATGGCAGCCAAACGTTTAGCGACTGCGCTATAATAATTTATATTTCGCTAGTATGTTTGTACATGTACATTGTACATAATATATCATCATCAAGCCGTAAATAGTTAATTGCTGGACGTAACCCTCTCCATTAGTAGGAAGGATTTGTCATTAACGCCGCGCTTACTAAGCGGATTAGAGATCGCAGTACTAAAAGTCTCGCGTCTTTGATACTGCTCCCCTCACCGCTCGTTATTATGTCGGTATTTCATATCTTTTGTATACGAGATGATACCGTCATCAATCGGTGGCAATGCGATGTTTCAACCATTTTCAATTATCGCCTTTTACAATACTCCAGTCATATAGTTTATAGATATGTAGGTGGTTCCAGGCCGTGGTCCGAGATAGTTATTCCACAATATTTCAGAGGACGGAAAATAATTTCACATGTTGAACTCAGGGATGTAATTCTTCTATACACTTCGTCTTAAAACATAATTTACACGCACATCGGTTGAACACGGTCTTTGACAATACTCTTACTCCTCGGATAATGCAGAGGTAATAAAACCACATACAATTTGCAAATAAAAATTTAATTTAATTTTGTTATGGTCGAGTTTTCGGAAGTAAATTTATTTCTATAAGTTTGCATGCTGATTCTGATAACGCACTTAATGGGCATTTGTTACATTTTGAATGTTGAAGTCCTGTAACTATTCTACACAATATTATGTTTTAGCACCGACTTATGTAGGTGAAATTATTTTATTGTTTTTAGTTTTTTGAAGACAGTTTTACTTTTTATTTAAAATTAAATTATTTCCCGCTTCAGTTGATATTCCAACAAACTGTAGGAATAAAATTCTTCATTACCTTAATCCAGATTTTGTGACCTGACTTCAAATAGCTCGCTGTTGCGGTCTAATATTATTCGTGACAGAAATTTGTTCATCGGGAAGGTGTTACACGTAAACTTTTTGAAGGCAAGATGTGAAATAAATTTAAAATTAGCTATCTAAATGGATTAACTACAAGTACGATAAATAACTAAGTAAAAAAAATATAAAAATTCCATTTGAATATTTGCAACACCTTTGACACCTACACCTATCCTCCTAAAATTAGACAGTAAGTACAGATGCGTTGACATCCTAATTTAAACGTAGTATAGGCACGCTGTAGCTTCATGATGTTTGTAGCACGAATGGGTCGGCTCGACTGAGGTTGGACCAAGCTCTCACAGAATACCAGCGTAAAATAGGAGCTTAATGCTGCTGTGTTTCGTATGGTGAGTGCACATTACTGGAGACCCTTATTTAGTCTTAATCTTCAGGGGTGATAGCGCATCAGCGTTATGATTCTTAATCGACAACAAATGTTGATGTCTATAGGCCACAGTATCCACTTACCATCAAGTGGTGCTCGTTTGTTACCCTTATTCTATAAAAAAAACATACCGTACGTTTGAAATGCCTTCTTATCAAAAAGGTCTCTCCCCTTTCTCGTCATTCACCATACGCAGCACAACAGCATTATGCTGGTATTTTACGTTATATGACATTCTGTGAGAGCGTGCTAGGGTTAGGGTGAAAATTTGATTGGATAATTCCGATCTTGACCGGATTTTAACTGCCAAGACCGGACTCCGCCCATATAAATCGGATTTTTACCACGCCGGCTATGCTTGTAGGTCAAGTAACGCGAGACACGCGAATCGCGCTAGCAAGTGCATAATTTGAAGCACATTATGTTATAGGTTATGGTATATAAAAGTCCACTGCTATACATAGACTTCCCCCATAGATTGCCTCATAGAGGGTCTCATATTTTCCCTAATTGCCACGCCATGCCAGGGGGTTGACAATCGCAGTTTTCTGATTTTGTTTTAGATGTTATTAAGAAGACACTGCTGCTCATCTCCTTCTTTCTTTCCTTCTATCGCCTCTTACAACACTCACGGAACGATGTGGATTAGTGGACATCCGCAATACATTATTTATAAAGAATTTTGTAATAAAATTTGTGGAAAGACCAACTTTTAGAAATCTGTTGCTAATATTGGTTGGAAGTTGAAATAAATTTATTTCAACTAAGACATAAAGCGTAAATACAATTGATAGAGTTTTATTGTCGGATAAATACCGGATTTCTTTTCCAAAATCATGATTTTAACCGACTGCGACTGGATCTCAAATTCTAGGTCCTGGATAAGACCGAATTCATAGTTAGTTAGTCCTACCATGCAACGGTATAAGTTATATTGTCAATACCACCGCAACGCTATAAATGTACTCAGCGTATTTAATGACTCTGGTATGCAGAACGAATTAGAGGTTAGTTAAAGTTACATCCTATATACGTTTCACTGCTGGGTACACCGCGCTGCCCAAATGCGTGTTAGCGAACTTCAAATGTTTTTTCATATTTCTCAGACATGCAGGTTTCCTCACAATGTTTACCTTCAGCGCGGAGCACGTGGTAAATCAACACTTAAAATTGCAAATAACAATTTCATTGGTGCTGGCGATAATCGAACCCGGGTTGCTGGCGTACTGTGAAATTTACTTTCCGCTGAGAACATACACCACCCAAACATGCTTCCCGAATCGTAAATGGAAATGCCCAATTCTGGCCATGAAACGCCCAACAATTTGCATTTGCTAAAAAAATACATCTTTTTATGGTAATTAGTCGCGGTATTTATGTATCCAAAAATATCTGTTTGCACAAAAAAAAAATACCGAAATGATAAAAATGAAATTAGTTGAATCCGCAATTCATTCTTACCACGGCTCATAATAATTCATCTGCACCTTCTTTCATGAAATATTACGTGCTAGTACAAAAAAAAAGCACAACAACCACAAAAAGAATTCGGAAAGATTATATTATGTAGGGGCGGAAGTTAATCCGCAAACTACGCTGTCAAGCTTGGGTCGGCCACTCAATATCACCGATATTCAATATTAAAGTGAAAAATCGATAAGCCCTTATTTGTAAAAAAAAATATTTTTGGATTTACCGTTACAACCTATCAAGTATACAGCTGGACCTAGGCCTCCCCCATAGCTTGCCTTGTATAGATATTTGCCATAGTTGCAATGTAGGCGGATTGGCAGCTGGCAGTTTGTTGCCCATCTCCTAGATTGTTTCGATTGCTTATTGCTTCCTTGTCAGTGTTTAGATTTAAAAAAAATCAGAATACAAATTAGTTTTTATTATATATAAAATACCATTTACATACTACATATTATATTCATTGATCAAATTTACATTATTTTGTATCTTGCTTGCTTTGCTTGTTGCAAGCAATAAAATTAATACAATAATTAACTCAGAGGCTAAGTGCTCACTGTAAATTTCGCGGAACACAAACAACGTTCTATCCCCACCAGCGTCATTGCAATTTTAAATGTTGATTTACACATGGCTCGAGTTATCATGAGGAAACCTCCATGTCTGAGAAACAAAATATTTCCAGGACTAATTGCTCCAAAAACCCTCTTAAAATGAAAGTCTACAAACCTAACTTTAGCTCTATCAAGTTGGCTGTGCAAAAAATCTATGAAATTTGCACGGTAATTTTTAGCTAATTAGTTACTAAAAAACTGATTTTGTATCTCAAATCGGTATTATAAAAAACGTTACCGGTACTTTTATATCAAGCTCGTATTAAACTAAACGAAATCAAATATAACTGATTCAAAAAAATATAGGCCAAAATTTTGCTAATTTGTTACTTACTAGTAATTAGTAAGAAAAATAAAATCTAAGAATTGGCCGGACCTTGCTAAACAGTAGGATTTCCTTTCTGTCTAGGTGTCCTTCTGGGTAAGTGCCACCCCGCGACAAATAGCAGGCAAATAGCAGTGCTTGCGCTGCTTTATTCTGCTTTATAGGGTATAGAGCTCGTATAGTTATAACCTGTGAGCTGCATGCTAGCATCTAAGGCCTCAGAGGTGACAACGTATTTGTTGCCTTCTTTGTTCGAATTTGCTTGCAGGTGTCCATGTGCTCTAGCAGCCACTTATCATAAATAAAATAAAAAAGGCAACCAGTAGCTAGCTACCAGTATTCATGCCTCCGTTACACGCGGTATTGGTAGGCGAGATGCGGTCTTAGATTTCGTTGCTGGTCAAAAAATGGCATCGAGGATGCTCAGAAAGCCAACACCATAATAGAAACAAAACATCGGCTGGCTCTGGCAACCAGTACTAGCAGTGTGTATGCTAATTATTTACTTACCAGCTCTCACGCAAAATACGGAGTGTTTTGTTACCAATAAATGGAGTTTTCAACTCTTTACGATTATCACTATCAATGCAGTATTATACTGATATTTTACACCGGTATTCTGTGAGTGAGAGCACCGTCCTTTACCGGTCGAGCTCCTTTCATGCTGCTTACCAAGTTTTACGTTATTTTTAATCTTAAATGATATCAGTGTGTGCGATTAACGCCATGATATGCTTAACGTTTTCGATACAAGTAACCTAAACTCAACTAAATCTTACTAAACTACATTGAAGGCGCACTACCAGCACAATGCGGGGAAGTTAGTGAGAGCAATATTGGATTGGAAATCGATTTTGAAATATGCGAAGTGCGAACTTCATTCGCCGATATTTCCCACACTCGCCAGCAATGACCTCAATTTACGGTCCTTTGTCGGACGATTGAGAACAGTTCTAGTGCCAAATTTCTTTCTTTATATGAATCCGCGTCAATAACATGACCAATTTATTTCGAGCTAAGTGTTTTATTAAGCTCTCATGATATATGACGCGCCTCGCCAAACGGATAGCCATGTAATGTCGGCGAAAAAGAATTCACTACCAGAATATTATATCAAATGTCTTATGGTAACAACAATATCGTAAGAGATGATTCTAGGAAATGACAGAACAATCTTATGTTGTTTTTACTATCTCCTTTATGTCAGACGTAAAATTTAAAAACTGGCGACTTGGCAACAGCGTCCAAAATGCGTTATATCCGATATTATAATAGTCAATGCTACCAAACACCATGATTGATGCAAATCATGCCTACAACGCGAGAAGCCCACATCCAGTCGTGGACTTTTACAAGCCGTTATAGAAGCAGAAGATAAATAACTGTAATGCTATTACTATTTTTGCACTTTGATTCTTAACTGAGGATAAATGAATACACTATCCACTTACAATCATTTGGGCTGTGTGTTCGTTTGTTTCTTCAATAAAAAGAAATCAAAGGTTGCCTTTTCTACAATACAAGAGAGTGTTAGAGAATTATATTGTTGCTTAGACTACGGTATCAGTTTTATTTGAAATCTCTATGAAAAAACGACACGTTTAGAATACTTGTCATGCAAAATAATATTGAAGCTTTGCTCACAGCCTTTGAGGTGGAAAATCACATATAAGCAACGCTACACGTGAATAAATATTTTCTTAAAGGTGTAAAGAGAATTAAGTTTTCTTTAATTCCTTGATACTTTCAAGTGTCTGTTTAAACAAACCAATTAAGATTTCACATACAGAATACACATTTAAATGGGTTTAAAAAAGAAAAACAAACAATTTCGTGTGTGCTGTTTGGGTTTTGACTTAATTTTAGAGAAATTTTTGCGGATTCTATCGAGTATATTAATTTATTTTATATTGCCGATATTTCAAGCACTTTACAGGTCACAGGGGAGACTGAGGCGTTCGACGTCCAAATTTTGTAGTTAACCACGGCTACTTCCAGATTAAAATTATTAATGTTTATTCTGATGTTTGTATGAACTTATAGTATCTTAGTCTTGCAGTTGTATGCTTGTATTGGGATTTTATTTTATTAATTATAGGATCCCAAGCAGATGTTAGCACCCAGCCATCTTGTGTATCGAAATTAGTATGTTTTTTTATTATTTTAAAAGCCTCGCAAATCGCATCCTTGTAAGGAATCGGTGTAATTTAGCTAAGAATTATGGGCTATCAAATCTGATGTAGCGACTAAATCAGACTGTTTACAAACTGCAGACATCCCAGAGCGTCGATTCTTCACATCAGCTGTGTGTACATACACACATAGCTGATGTGAAGTACACTTATTTGGGGAAAACAAAAAAATCTATAAATAAATATTAAAACTAAACCCAAACATACCACTGCAAGACTTCAAGATACAGTAAGCACATTCTGCGTAGATCGGGACAAAATTAATTATCAAAAGCTGAAGGTACTTCGGGTTAACTTTGAAATCGGGACGTCAATCGCCTCGGTTCCTTTGGTTGCAAATTACCCGAAACGTCGGGAATTCAAAATAAATAAAATTAACGTGATAAAATCCGTAAAACTAGTTTAATTTTGTCAATAATGTAAATAATTTTAATAAGTGACTAACCTTATCTTCTTATGTTAATGGGCTTATCACTCGCCTTTAAATTTAATTTGACACGATACTCGCAGCAACAAAAATTATTAGTTGCAATTTTATTTGCTGTTTTTTCACATTCTTGACGGTGAAGAAGAAGATCGTGAGGAAGACTGCTCGTTTGGGAAAGTGATGTGGACTTCACCAACATGTATTCCAGCAATGTGGCAAGATTTTTTTTTCTTAGGACATTAACAGAATCAAAACAAGGCCTGTGTGTAGCAGTGAAACGTATGTAAATAAACTATTTGCTTTCCAATTTACAAAGTAGCACTTATTAGTCCAAAAACCACTATAATTCATTGCATTTGTAGTAGCGCAAACAATATCATGTTATTACTCTTTTTCTTATATAACAAATTTTTTAAGTAATAATCAATCTCAAAGTGCCTCAAATGCGTGAAAATTCCCATCATTATCAACATCGTTATAGCTCATTACTAATCCACTACCGAATATAGACTATGTGTCTATAAATGCCTCATAATTACTTTATTCCACTTGAGAAGCTTTCCTTATGTCAACACCTATTATAACATTTATCTTTATATATAAAAATTACATGTCACGTTGTTTGTCCGCGATGGACTCCTAAACTACTGAACTGATTTCAATGAAATTTTGCACACTGTGTGCATTTTGGTTTAACTTGATAGATAGGATAGTTTTTATCCCCATAAATGACCCTTAAAATGTTTTATTGCGAATATAAGGATTTTTATAGGCAGGGTCGTCAGAAACGGCAGAACAACGTTTGCCTGGCGAGCTAGTATATTTATATTTTTATACGTAGTAGAGCCATGCTACAGCTATATTAGTATTTGTAGCATGAATGGGTCGGCTCGACCAGGGAAGGACAACCCTCTCACAGAATACCAGCGTAAAAAATAAATAGCAGCTTAACACTGCTGTGTTTCGTATGGTGAGTGTAGAGAATCGGAGACCCTTTTTACTGGAAAAGAGGCATTCCATCTTAGTCCTCACGGGTGACAACTCATCTGCATTTTGATTCGCAAACGAGGGTAAATGTAAATGTCTAAGGGCCACAGCAACCACTTACCATCAGGTGGACTGTGTGCCCGCTTGTCACCCTATACTATAAAAAAAAATAACAGACACGCCCGATAACCAGTAATTATTTGTTTTTTATAATATTGACTTCGTTTGGGATTTGAATTTAAAACGCGTTAGAACTAGCCAACATTTAATACTCGTAGCAACATTTAACATGATAGTTTTCATAGCAGTTTTAAGAAGATATTTTGTGAAAAATCGCGCGTATTGTTCATAGTAATTACGCGTTTATTGCGCGCTAGTGTACAAGCAGATTTTGGAAAGAGTTAATTGTACCGTATTTCGATTTCGTACATTACTTACAACGTGCTTCTACGTATTGTTTACAGTATTGCAGTTGACTCTTTGAAAACAATGTTTAATATCGCATCTCAATGTGTCCTAGAAACGCGCAATGCTTGCTGTCTCCTGGCAACATGATAATATAATGGGCAATAAATGTGAATTTATGAGGTTCAAAGAAACCGATTCTACTGTTCAGACAAGATAGTTTTATTTTCATAGAATTAGGTTGACAAACGATAGTAATAGTATGATATAATGCTGTGGCCCATATACACCTGCATCTATGCTCCATTGTGAATTAAAAAAAAATGCCGCGTTACAAGTAAAAACTGTCTCCGGTTCTCTACTAAACTAACCATACGAAATATAGCAGCATTTTATAATGGTATTCTAAGAAGAGCGTGATCCTTCCGAGGTCAATCCCATTCGTGCTGTAACCTTATTGTAGCAGCGTGGCTCAACCACGTACGAAAAAATATGTGTGCGTGTGCGTGTACGTTTGCGTGAGTTTGTGTCGAAAGCAGTATTAGTCCCATCATTCCTTGACCTTTATATATTATTTTTATAGCATTTGGTGGCATATTTTCAAATATTGACATTTATCAGATTTATTCTGAAAAACTCGTAATGTAATATAAAACCGGTAAAACAAAAACAGAAAAACGGTTTTAATTACGCTACTATACTATTGACTCATAGTAAAAAAAAATACGGATAAAACTTATACAACTATACTAATTTAGGAGTTCTGAGACGTACTATCTTCAGGGGTGGAATTTTTATAGGCTCTCATGCTGATGATAATAAAGACACAATAATTACATTAGTTGTAATACTTAAGCCTATATGAAAGGAAAATTGATTTTAGAAAAATGATCGATGAAAATAAAATGCATTACGAGTATGATTTATTTTGTTGTCCGAGATTGAGTCAAACTAATTCTTTACTCTGTTTCAAATGTTTACATTGTGTTTCAAATGTTCCAAATAATATATATAAAATACTGATATCCGCAACTAAGTAATAATTCCAGATACAATTGTTCCAATCTCGATAAAGACGTATTTATTTATAAATTGCTATGTCTAGAATGAATACAAAATTTTCACTCTAAATCGGGGATAGAGAGCTCTCGTTGCACAAGGTTGACAGAAATATCATCTGATTTAGGAAAGGCTCAGAGTGAACTTTTTACAAATAAAAAAAACAATAGAACTAGAATAGAACGTAGCAAACTAAATAGTTTTATCCCAAGGGAGTTTTTTCATGCAGTAGACAATTTGCATTCAGAACAAGCGCGTCTTGAAAAATTAATTAAAAGCACTTGTATGTTTTCAGTACCTATACGTTCATCCCAAATTATTATTGCAGATGTTTTTTTTTTTTCATTCAAGTATTACAGTCCGTCAAAAGTCCACTGAGTCTACATAGTTATGATACACGTGTGTAACATGCAATATACTCGTAATAACTTCTTTTCGGTAGTGAAAAATATAAAGCATAGTGATTCTGAAATTGTTTCGAAATTTTCATTTCTAAACTTTATTTTCTTATTATTTTAAATAATGTTACTCGCTATATGCAGTGACGACCTGGTAAGAGATGCAGGATGTATAAGGCTCAGGAGCGTGCTTTGTGACATTCCTTCGGGAAAGCCTGTGTTCAGCAATTGACTTATGAAGGACTGTAACGATGATGACGGTGATGATAAATAATTTAAATAATAAATGAATACATACATATTTGAATTAAAATAAATATTAAACATGCTACTAGTAAATTGAATGATTATTCAATTATCTATCTTTTTTATCAAATCTTTTCTGCATATTTATTTAAGCTTGCAATCTTTCCTTGCTGTGTACAACTAAGTAGTAGTGCAATATTTGAAATTTAAATCAAATGCAATTTTACGGAGCATGGCCATGCTGCAGCTTTATTATGATTGTAGCACGGCAGTAGGTCCGGCTCGACCGGGGAAGTGCCAAGGTCTCACAGAAAACCAGCATGAAATTAACCATCAATGATGCTGTATTTCGTGTGGTGAGTATAAAGAACCATGCTCGGTGATGGCGTATCTGCATTTTAATTCTTAATCGTGGATAGATGTAGTTTTCTACGAGCAAAGCAACTACTTAGCATTAGGTATGTCCCTTGTGCTCGTCGAAACGAGATATTAACGAACATTGTGTTAATTTTATCGATAATGCTTGAAATCAGATAACGATCATTTTACGTCCAACAAAATTTATAAAGTGGTTATCTATGAGTGAATCCAATATCCTTGTCGAGTTGTCAAAATATAAGTCTCATTTCGTTAGTAAAATAAGATTACATCTTTGCTTGATTTCTGATTAAATTGATTCACAATAACCCTTGCTTTGACCTCTTTACTACGAAGGTCTGTTTTCCTAAAATTGGAATATATTTTAATTAATTATTATTTGGTGGACGGTTAATCCGCAAATTTATACAAAGTGAACAACAGTTATTTACGTAACGATAAGAAGTTTTATAACAATTGTTTTAAATCAATCGTCTTTCTTTTACTCTTAGGCTACTTGATCGAATTGAAATAATCAAATGTTAAAAAATGTGCTAAATGCAGTGTTTGTGCTTAAATAATGTAATAAAATATAGTGGTTGTATTCTCTTTGCAATATCAATAAATCATTTTCGGGTGTAGATAAAATACTGTGTGGTTAACATATTCATTTACCTTTGTACAATGTTAATTAAAGGTAATTGATTTCTTTATAAAATTATCTAAAATTACTATAAAAGTTTTATTTTGAACAATTAAAATGCATATCTAAGCATAAAGTCAAAATACTCAAACTTGCGAACATCAGGTATCTAATATAGTAAAGTAAAGGCTGAATATTGAACTTACTTATTCATTACATTTACTAAAAGTAAAGGTATTAAATAATATACCTTGTGAAAATTTTAAGCAGACTTTTGACTTTGATAAGACGATTATATGACAATAACAAAGATAAATAACATTTATAAGACTTATATTATAATTGAGGAATGAGTCAAAATATTTCTAAGTTAAACGCATGTTCATGCAATGCTTGAATCTTATTTTGTTTATATCTCACAAATATATGCTCTAAATTTAAAAAATTATGTAATGATCTAACAAATGGAACTTACATGCAAAGTTTGAACCAAATCCTAGGGGTTCAAATTTTCCCATACATTTTATTACAGATCTGCCGGAGATGCATACCTACGGTTGGAGAGGAGAGAGAGGTAGGTGAGGAGGTCGATCGCGATTGACTACCGAGGTACTGTTGTAGAATATAATAGTCCCATATTAAGGACATATGATAGTAAGGTCTATGAAACAAAAGCAATACTATAGAAGGTCTCTAAAATGCATAAGCATTGTAATAGCAGAGTTGGGGCTTGGAGTACCATATGTAAAAGACATATGAAAGTAAGGTCTATAAAATAAAATAAATATGTGGAAGATCTAAAATATGTAAAAGCATGATTGATGACGATAATCATTACTATAGTGTGGCATAGACTACCTAACCGTGACCGAGACCGCGCTAAGCGTGTACTAGATAACCGATATGTCCTAGGCATATCATCTTACTGCCCGTGATGAAGCAGATTGTTGTAGCAATACGGCCTGCCTGAATCGTATTGATACTTGTTGTGTTGTTTGGCGGGTTGTTATTCGCAATGGTGCTCCCTGCTTCTTGGTCTAAGTCTAAGTAGTTGTGCCCAAGTCAGGTCCCTTCATGACGGGGCTGTGGTCTTTCTGGGCTCCCTAATGTTTATATAGCAACATAATAAAATGTCTCTGTAATTTTTTCTACTTTTGAACGAATAAATACAACTTGTTGGTGGATCAGACAAATATGATCAAAAAATGCATAATATAAAACGTCAGAGACACAAACCCAGGCTGAATTATTATTGAAGTAAAAACTTCTTTAGAATAGTAGAGAATTTAGCCTGCGAAAGAATGAGTTTATTCTTATTATTAGTTCCGTGGACGTTCACTACTGCTATGCGCTACTGTGGGCACAAATCAAACCACTCTTTATGTCACCATGCTCAGTGAACTTGTATATATCAGTCAGTGAATGACGGCCATTGATATTTTTATGTATAGAAGGAGGAGCATTATACTTCATTTAAGTTTAAAGTTATAACGAAGGACTAAAGCTAAGAAAACATTTTTTTAATTCTGGGGTTTTATCTATAAAACAAAAATAAAAAACTACAAATAAAATGAATTCTTTTATCTAATTGTGTTTTATTAGTTATTTACAGGAAGTCGACTAAAACAACGAAACGTCGTGAATTTAAAAATAAATTAATTAAACGCGATAAAATCCATAAAAGTAGTTTTATTCAATCGACTAAAACAAGTCTATAAATCCACGCTCACAGATTATTTTACTTTAATATTTCTTTTTAACAGCAAGCTAGAGAACCTAACCTCTTCAAACTTTAAGAGCTTACGATTATATCAGATCGGCACACATATTATGAGGTCAAAACGATGGTATCTTAACGACTGTTCTATTAAACTATTAACAATCTATATTATTATGCATTAATGCTTTTACCTATTTAGTCACTTTGTGCGGCAAAGAATTTACAATTGATCGCAGAACTGTTTGTCTGCATAGGAGTCTAGGAATCCGTCCGTGTAGGTACCATACTCCTACCTACTTCTGCCGTCAAGGAGCAGTGCGTGCACTTGTGTTCCAGTGTATAAGGTACAGTGAGCCAGTGTAATTACAGACAGGTATTCGATCTTCATCCTCAGCGTTGACAAACTTCTATGTTGGAAGTTGGATGCACTTACCATCCGGTGGGTGGCTTTGTGCGGCAAAGAGTTTACAATTGGTGTTAGAACACTAAAATTACTGTGTGGTTAACATATTCATTTACCTTTGTACAATGTTAATTAAAGGTAATTGATTTCTTTATAAAATTATCTAAAATTACTATAAAAGTTTTATTTTGAACAATTAAAATGCATATCTAAGCATGAAGTCAAAATACTCAAACTTGCGAACATCAGGTATCTAATATAGTAAAGTAAAGGCTGAATATTGAACTTACTTATTCATTAGATTTACTAAAAGTAAAGGTATTAAATAATATACCTTGTGAAAATTTTAAGCAGAGTTTTGACTTTGATAAGACGATTATATGACAATAACAAAGATAAATAACATTTATAAGACTTATATTATAATTGAGGAATGAGTCAAAATATTTATAGTAGTTAATAGTTATTTACAGGAAGTCGACTAAAACAACGAAACGTCGTGAATTTAAAAATAAATTAATTAAACGCGATAAAATCCATAAAAGTAGTTTTATTCAATCGACTAAAACAAGTCTATAAATCCACGCTCACAGATTATTTTACTTTAATATTTCTTTTTAACAGCAAGCTAGAGAACCTAACCTCTTCAAACTTTAAGAGCTTACGATTATATCAGATCGGCACACATATTATGAGGTCAAAACGATGGTATCTTAACGACTGTTCTATTAAACTATTAACAATCTATATTATTATGCATTAATGCTTTTACCTATTTAGTCACTTTGTGCGGCAAAGAATTTACAATTGATCGCAGAACTGTTTGTCTGCATAGGAGTCTAGGAATCCGTCCGTGTAGGTACCATACTCCTACCTACTTCTGCCGGCAAGGAGCAGTGCGTGCACTTGTGTTCCAGTGTGTAAGGTACAGTGAGCCAGTGTAATTACAGACAGGTATTCGATCTTCATCCTCAGCGTTGACAAACTTCTATGTTGGAAGTTGGATGCACTTACCATCCGGTGGGTGGCTTTGTGCGGCAAAGAGTTTACAATTGGTGTTAGAACTCTTTTTCTGACAAGGAATCTAGGAGTCAGTCTGTGTAGGTACCACACTCCTACCTATTTCTGCCGGCAAGGAGCAGTGCGTGCACCTGTGTTCCAGTGTGTACGGTACAGTGAGCCAGTATAATTACAGACTATGAGGTATTCGATCTTCATCCTCAGCGTTGACAACCTTCTTTGTTGGAAGTTGGATGCACTTACCATCAGGTGGATGGCTTTGTGCGGCAAAGAGTTTACAATTGGTGTTAGAACTCTTTTTCTGCAAAAATCCAGATGCTAAGAGAAAAATCGCTACTTTTTATGAAAGTAAGGGTGAAAAACGTTAAAGCCGCCTACCCGGTGGTTAGTGATGCTGTGGTGTATTGACACGTAGTTCAGTCCTCGATTAAGTCAACATGCAAATGCGTTTCCAACTTTGAGGACTAAAATTGACCTACTATTACTATTTATATTGAATTACCAAGTGGTCGTGTCACTCACTATTAAAACAATTCAGCATTATATAGATATTTCACGCTACTACTATGTAGAATTGTGCAGATACTATAGAACCGATGTGGTCTTTCCCCGGCCGAGTAAACCTATTCACGCTACAGCCATAAATCAGCTGCAGTGTGGCTGAATTAAAACCAAACACTTTATATACATAACTTATTATATATGTTGTTTTAATTTAATCTCAAAAAATTGTATTCATGTAATGTTTATGTAAGTTTATTTTAACGTATTATTAATTAATCGTTCTTAAAAAAAAACTAGCGATAGGTTGTTATATTGCCACAGAAGAAATAATAGTACATATTTCATAAAAGGAAGAAGTCACAAAACGAATGAATAACGAAAATAAACATATTCTCTCCATAGAGTTAAAGTAATGGTTAAAACTTTTTATATGTTAAATGATGAAATATGTCTCGCCCAAATCCTTCCCTTTCTGCAAAAGCGGAAAGCAAATAGAGATTTATTATAATGGGACGTCTAAAGTCACACGACAATGTTTATTCAGAGACACGTGCCAATTCCTCTCATATGTGTCCACTAGGATATTATGCAGGTCACGTACAAATTGCATGTGCATCGCATTTGTGCCGCTAGTGTTTATTACTTTTTATAGCGACCACTTGGCTTAGTGACCAGTACATTTGTTTACTAAATGTGGTTGAACACAGAAGCATCGTACCAATATTTGTGTAATGTCCTCCAAACCAACATTCAGTCACTCGACCAGTCTCAACGGAGATTATCCATCTGATTGGACATCTGACAGGATTATACTGATCTGATTATACACTCTCGTAGTCCGATGGGACGGTTATCCGACACGACCGAAGAAAGAGAGATCAGGCGCTGGATCAACGGCTTCAAGTGCTTTTCGAAACAGTTATGAAACTACACCAACCTCCTGACTCCGGGCTGCTACGGGGAATTCTTCAACAGAAAGCTCGTTGCCTGATTTATGGCCACATTCCGAATTCGAACCAGGGCCTCGTAATATGCAAACGCATTTACGACCACTACACTAATTAAGCAATCAAAATTATTGTGTTAAAATTGTTGTTATCTCTACATATAAAACTGGTTAATAAGCTTGCAATCTACCAGATGCTTCCCGTAGACTCAGGATGAATTCAAAATCAAAACACTATGGGCTTACTCGTATATTTTTAACTTTATATGAATGTATAAGACAACAGAAAGCTTACTTTGTGAAGGTCGCGTCAGGGGTATTAATCCTAGGTAAACAGTAATACTGTAAATTTTGTACTCCCGTAACGGTTCAATTTAATAATATAAACGAATCGTTAGCAAGAATTAAATAAGCCTCATCAGAAACCATTCGATTCTAACTCAATTCTTCAGTTTGAAGACTTTAAAGTACTCAGATTTCTCGTTTTCTATTTACCCTTTAAAAATTTCAACTAGTTAGAAAAGCATTCCATAAATATTCTCACGTTTATTACCCGTCTAGCCCAAAACAATTGCTAGAGAATTGGGTAGTTGACACTATCATTCATAAATTATATATT
Source organism: Parnassius mnemosyne (assembly GCA_963668995.1). NCBI lineage: Eukaryota > Metazoa > Arthropoda > Insecta > Lepidoptera > Papilionidae > Parnassius > Parnassius mnemosyne. The sequence continues at coordinate 39,292,116 of CAVLGL010000126.1, read as the reverse complement.
ATACAATATACATTATATAGTATAATAAATACTCGGCGGCTCAAAGTTTTTCCAATTTAGGTTTTTTTTATTATTGTTGTTAATTAGTTTTTTGTTTTTTATTGTTGTTATTTGATGATAAGAAAGTGTGTCGCTGTTTACTGGTATATGCATGCTATCCTAATTTGATCACATTTATTTTATTCAAATAAAAACCGTTTCTTGACGACGTTCTTCAGACTGATTAAGTAAGGTCATTAAAGTTCGCACGAATGAATCAATAATATTATTTATATAAATGAACTGTGTAGTGGCAGTGTAGGAATATCCACTAGCCCATGTCACTCCGTGGGTGTCGTAAGAGGCGACAGCGGAAACTGAAACAGGAGCTGGGCTGTAGCATCTTCCTGATAACAAGTCCAAATGAAAAAACTGCGATTGCCACCCACCTTCTATGAGGCAATCTATGGGCCTATGTTCAGTAGCGGACCTTTGATAGGCATTAATGGTGATGACATAAATGAAAATGAAAACAGCCGTAAGTAATTAAAGCACCTTGCATGATAATATTGCAAAAATATTTTTTAATATTTAGAACGCCTCGACAATACTCAAACAATCCACTTAATTCAAAAAATTAAGGATCTTTCCGCAGTTTGAAAGATCAGCCACCATCAAGACACTGTCTATGCCATTATAGTAGATGGTATTTATCGTAGGCCGTGACGTATTTTTGTCCTTTCTTATGACACTCACAGGACCAAAATCTGGTGATGAATTTCATTTAAATCGTTCAGGTTTACAATGAAAGATGGGTAAATCTTATTATTTGTTTAAATAGTAAATTGTTAAAAAAGCTAATACAGTCTTTACGTGGTAGAGCTATGCTGCAGCAATATTAAAACTGCAGCATGGTCATGGGCGAATACCAACATGAAACAACATAATAATGCTCTATGTCGCATGGTGAGTGCAGAAGAATTCCATCTTAGTCCTCAGGGTTGACAACGAATCTGCATTTTATTTTTAATCGAGGATAGATGAAGACGTGTATAGGCGTACCGTCAGTGTGCTCACTTCTCACCCTTATCCTATAAAAAAGTAGAAACTAACGGCATTTAAATACATGCAGAATAAGTATTAAAAGTGTTAGTAACAATATATTTCTTTGCGCTTGGTTACAATCTGAAACTACAACCGGTACGTAATCAATATACATAAATTAAGAGCATGTTGTGTCCAGATGTGATCTTGAAGTACGATGTAAATTGGATTGCTAGAGGTTAAGAAATTACTCCGTTTCTAATAAATAATATAAAACATACAAAATTTTTAGGTTCTTAGTTAATTTATATAATAATTATATTCTATTTAGAAACAACTTTATCTGATTTGACCAACTTCTTATACGTGGTAGAGCCATGCTGCGGCTATATTAGTAGTATAGTTGTAGCACGAATGAGTCGGCTCGACCGGGGAAGACCCAGGCCCTCCCAGAATACAAGCGTAAAATAGCAGCTTAACGCTGCTGTATTTCGTACGGTGAGTGTAGAGAACCGGAGACCCTTTTTACTGTAAACGAGGCATTCCATTTTAGTTGGTGACGACGCATCTGCATTTTTATTTGTTATCGAAGATAGATATAAGTGTCTATAGGCCACAGCAATCACTTACCAGTAGGTGGACTGTTTGCTCGTTTGTCACTCTTATCTTATAAAAAAAAAACATCTAATGGCATATGAGTTTTAATATAATTATTTCACAGGTCCAAAAGACAAAAAAACATTCTTTAATCAGAAAAACTTATGCACCAAGGTTTTTAGCAAGAAAGTCACATGCACAGACCACAATAACCTACCATGTAGAAAAAGAAGGCTACATAAAACCATAAATACATAGAGTTTAAATAAATATTTTTTTTCACATCATCATCATCATAATCATCTTCATTACTGTTCCTCATATCTAAATTTAACCATCATATTTATTGAAGAGGGAGTGGCGTAGTTTTCTCTTATAAGTAGTTATTATTTTCTTAGTTTCATTTATATTGTTCACGCCCGAACGCTGGTTTCGGAATTTGACGCCAGAGGGCGCTCGGCTCGGCGCCATACGGGTTTTGACGTTCGGTCGAGCGCTGTGGCGAGGGCGCGCGAGCGCAGTAGTCGGTTGCCAGCTGTGCTTGGGACAGCACGCTGTCATTTTTTGTGCGGGAACTCGGAATAGTTTAGGCGCGTCTAGTAAATATACTGTCTAGCATTCGTATCGCGCATTCCTTGTTTGAGAGCTTTTCCCGGGACTTCATGTGTCTAACTCAGAATCTGTATAAGGGTATTCGACAATATTAGCTACTACTGCGGCATTTGATATTCTAGAAATAATTGTTGCCACGCGAAACGGTAGTGAACTTTGATCCGGACATTCGTGTTCGTGCGGTGTGTTACGTTTTTGCTTATAGTAACGGGATTTCGTATAGACTGACATTCTGTATTTGTGTTGGGTGTTACGCTTTATAACAAATTAGAGTTAGTGGCTTCTGGAAGTTAGTTAATTGTTCGATAAAGTTAAGGACTGTCCTCGTGACGAACGAAGAAAGTGACTGTGGACGACTCCGCAGAAGATTACCACAATTGGGAGCGGTGCTGAAGTCCGAGCTGCTGCCGACGGCAACGGTCTCATAAGGTCTACCACACTCAGTCACATACAGATACACCTCACTGACCCTTACACCATACAACCACATGCGACCTGACCGAACCCTGAGGGACCAGTCGCCTTGGATATAGGTAAGTAAACTCGGGTTTAATATTCTCCATGTTGAATGGCAGTAGGATAGAACGCTCCCCCTTATTGTAATTAGGAAATTCCGCGTGGCCATATTGAGGCCCGACCTACGTCTGTTCGTTGAAACTCCGCTGATGGGCCCCGGAGGATTGAATCTTTGTGGGAGCAGCCTGTAGGCAGTAGGCCGTAAAATATATATAAATTTAGTCTTCTTAGCTGAACACTAACAATTTTCAAAGGACTCGGTTCGTTTTGGCTTTAAAACACTGATATTACTCAAAGCCTTCAATTCTTAAAGTCGGCGATAAAAGCAGGCTTTATGTCGGAAAGCTATTTTCTTTTGCTCCTTGCTACTATTTTTTAAGCTTTTAAAGCTCTAATAAAGCTTTGTAAATCAGTTAGTGTTTAGTTGCTTTGTTTTGATAAATTTAGTTTATGGTAATAATCCGAATATCAACAGGTTCATTATTTTTGCTTTATTTTAGTTTGCACTTTTTTAAACAAGAAAAATTATTTATTTATTTAATTTTAAATGCACCATCTAAAATTATTTGTCCAAATAACTCTTGAAAATTGCTGCTCTTCACTTTATCATTAAAATCATCATTGATCAATTCATCACCAGCTGGAACAAGTAGAGTTTGACCAATGAACCGTGATGATTTACCAGTCGATCATAAAGAAAAATATCGTAAAGAGAAATAATCTGTATGCTGTTGTTCCATAGTAGCATTACTAAGAAAAAAATCTGTTGACAAAAAATCTAGTTAACTCATTACATCAAAAAAGATCCGACCAGAAATTTCGGAGTTATTAAAAAAAACACTTTTTTGAAATGTTGAAATTTGAACGGATCAACCAATTTTGATGTACTTGGTGGCAATTGACGAGCTTTTTTAAGAACAATAATAAAATTTATTATAAAAAAACGATTACACCATAAATTCTTATAATATTAATTATATGCATGCCTTTGCATTCAGATTAAAAATTCATCAATTTTTAATTATTTTAATTTTTTTTTGAATTGAATTTAAAATAGTTACAAATACGTAAAATCCTGCTAATTTGAAACTGACTTTTGTAGATATTTACATTATCTATATGTCATCTTATCGATATGTCCGTAACTGACAAAAACTTGGAACCTTATTCACCTTCGTAACATTTTTTAAATTTTTAGGGTTCCGTAGCTACTTCTTATCGTATGAATATTTTATAATAGAATTAGAGAGGTAAACGAGCAAACAATCCAGCTGATGGTGAGTGAACGCTTTGACAGACTTTTACAAAATATTGATGTTAGACACCAATAAATAATAATAAACAAAGAAAATTGGGTTCCCAAAAGAAACTCTTCGACTACACGCAGTAGGTACTTTGAAGAAAAATGTGTTTTCTACATCCAACCATAATATACATACACTTATTAATAAAATTACCTGTCGAAGTTTATTTTATTATTAGGATAACGTATGTAGCAAAATTGCAAAATATCTTTAAGGAGAGCTCACAACATTTTTTCAATAAATTAGTTCTCTGAAGAAAAATATGAATCTAACAACTTTTGTTTGTACTTTTCATTTTATTCCCTAAAACATAATGAAAAGTTCAAAATTAAACCCCAACTACAATTCCGGACATCTTAGTAATAACGTGTGACAACATAAAACTCTTTCTTTTTATTATTTTATAGCGGTAGTGTAATAATCTATTATAGGTCTGAATATGTTTTGCGGTGTTCTACAAAACTAACATTGTAGTCTTGTTTAATACCTTTTTAGAATAAATTTCCTATCGCAGTTTGGTTTCAGTTATTAATTTTTTATTTATATAAACATCATAACATGCATATCCTTTTCTTAACAACAGCGTTTCTTTCATCGACTGCATATCAACAATTTTTGAAGTCTATATATTGGAATGCACTGTTCTAGTTAGTTATCACCCTCTTACCAAGTACCGATATAAATACAGACTGTGAGGCACTCCATCTCAGTCCTTAGAGGTGACAACGACGTAGCCTTTATTGTTTGAAGTTCACTGCAAGTGTCCATGGTTTCAGTATATATAAAGGTACTCTGTGGTCCATGGGCCGCAGTAGCCACTTACTATCGGCAGGTGTACTGTAAGTTCGATGGTAACTTCAGTTTTGTCATCATCATCATCATTACAGTCCTTCACAAGGTCACTGCTGCACATACACCTCCCCCAAAGAATGCCACAAAGCACGGTCCTGAGCCACTTGTTTTATAAAAAAAACATCACCAAATAAATACTAATAATATAGTAAACTTGTATTTTTGGAAAGGCGAGAATATTCCGAATAACACCTATTATTGGATACTAAAGACATGTTTCAATATTTATTTCATTTTAGGGAGTCCTTAAATTAAATGAAACTAATTTTTTTACGGATTATATCGCGTTTAATTTTAACTTTTTTAATTCCCGACGTTTCGGGTGCTTTACAGCACCCATGGTCACGGGCGGAACTGAGGTTTTTAACGTCCTGATGTCATAGTTGGGACGGCTACCTTCAGTATTTTAATATTCATTTTTGGTTCGATTTACGCAGAATGAGCTTACAGTATCTTGTAGTCTAGCAGTGGTATACTAGGGTTTAGATTTAATTTTATTAATTATAGGATCCCAAGCAGATGGCAGCACCCATCCATCTTCTATATTGAAATAAGAATGTTTTTTTTTTATTTCAATAGCCTCGCGAATCATCCGTGGTAGGAATCGATGATCTTTTGCGAGGATTTGTGGTCTATCAAATCTAATGTAATGGGGGGACGATCTTGAACATATTCACAAACTGCAGACTTCCCGATACGTCGGTGCTTCACGTCAGCTATATGTTCTTTAACGCGGGTTTTTATAGATCTTATTGTTTGTCCTATGTAAGAGAGACCACATTCACAATCCTGCTTGTACACTCCTGCATCTTGTAGAGGGATATGACACTTGACGGATGGTAAAAATTGACCAATCTTCTTAGGCGGCTTGAAGTATGTTTTAATGGAAGCTCGCTTCAAGATGTAGCCAACCTTGTCTGTGACTCCTCTGACATAGGGTAGTACAGCAGGCACACGCTTGCCTGTGGCCGGCTTCACTCGGTCACTGTGATGTAGGCGCGGGACCCGAAGCTTGTTGTCTTGCAGTACTTGCTCGACGTGCTGAAGCTCGGCGGTCAGATGTTTTCTGTCACAGATCCCTCGTGCTCTCTGAAACAAAGATTTTCCCACGGTAGCTAACTGTGAAGGATGATGGTGCGATTCACCATTTAAATATCGGTTGGTATGGGTCTTTTTTCTGTACACAGTATGACCAATAGTGTTATCAGGATTTCAGATGACTAAAACATCTAGGAAAGCTAAAGAATTGTTGAAAACTCCATTGTGAATTGTATATTATATTATAATTGTCAGATGGCAAGAATGTGATAGTATCGTCTAATAGTATCGTAAAATAAAAGAAGGGCTTTCTCCTCAAAGTCCTATATGAATATGTTGTTACTATTTTTTACGGATTGTCCGTAAAAAAATAGTTTAATTTAATGTGTTGTCTTCGCGTAAATATAAGGAAACATTATGAGTCCTTAAATGTCAGCAAAAGTCGCCATGTTAATTTTTATGTGCTGTATGAAGCAGCTTAAAACTCGCGACAGCTAACAATGCTTTTAAAGATACCTATCCAATTTGTTAAAATACTGATTTGATCCGAGGGAATAGATGAACATACATACCATACTTTTGGCGTCGCCGTAGTCGGATAAATATATTCACTCACATCATCTGCGTCAAATCAAAAGACACAAATATACTGCAATCTGTATCGATAATTGAAGTCTAGGGAGGCAGTGCATGGTGCAGCACTAATTTTTCTCAAACATGCACATTTCACGCATACTGGTGTATTTTGATTTTGGACTCGCTCTAATCACTCCATCGCCTATCTAGTATATACTATATCTATGGTATTATCCATAGATTTATTATAAAGTGGGTTTTATCGTAACAAAAAAAATTCAAGACAAAATATTTCCAACTAAACTCACTACAAATATAACATACATGAATATAACAATAAGGAAAATATTTCGAGGGCATGCTTTATCTGCTAATGCGACAATACAAATGTACTTTATTTTTAGAGAAACTTACTAAAATGTATTAACGTGGGTAAAATAGTTAATATTTCATTGCAGTAAGTAAGGATTTTAAGAACAAATTGTGCTGCACAACTTAGCTTGTCGTCTTTTGTCATCGTTTATATTTTAATAAATCCCTATTTGCAATGCGGCGTTTGTAAGCGGAATGTTTTATATTAGGTATATTTCGTTCCGGAACACAACAAATGACCTACTTTATTAAATTTAAAAAAGTATTGGTAAATCCAATTGTGCATGCTTCAAGCGCATTAAAAAATTACGTTTAACATGATTATATTTAATTTTTTAAGTAGTTTAAATACACAAAAGTTTTCACTAATAACCTTATAACTATACTTCCAATTTTCTGATATATTGATGTCAAACTTCAATTAAAAAAAGTTTGAAAAATGCAAAAGTAAATTGTAGTCTATTATTATTATTATTATTATATCATCAATGAGTTCCAGTAGTAGTCAACGAAGTACACCTTGAAGTCAATCCATCAAGTCCGGAGGTAAGGTCTATTATATATATTATCTATTATATTCTATTACTAACAAAACGACGCTAAACTCGGCACATCTAGTTCTCCTCGTCAAGGAGTTCCAGTAGCAGTAATCAAAATACACTTTCAACTCTATCTAGTCCGGAGGTAAGGTCTTATCATAACTAACAAAACGAGCCCAAACTCGGCACATCTAGTTCTCCTCGTCAAGGAGTTCCAGTAGCAGTAATCAAAATACACTTTCAACTCACTCTATCTAGTCCGGAGGTAAGGTCTCATCATAACTAACAAAACGAGCCCAAACTCTGCACATCTAGTTCTCCTCGTCGAGGAGTTCCCGTAGCAGTAGTTGTGGAACGGGCAACTATTAGCGATTTTTCTGGACCGACACGACTTGGGAACTTTACAGATTAGTGCCTACTCTTTTTTCAAAGACCAGTAACGCACCTGCGATTTCCCTGAAGTTGCCGTTGTTCATCGGCGACAATAATAATTTTTGTGTGCAGTCAAAACTAGTCTGTATTAAAATATAATCACTAAAAACCAAAAAAAAATTTAGACTTTAAGGGATGATTTTTTAAAGCATACGAAAAAAAATCGTAGGGTTAAATATAACATAAATATTTAAAAATTTACAATTGTATTGCATGTAAATCATTTAATTTAAATAAATTTCGTAAATCTATTCTGTAAGTTTTAGGATATAAATGGAAATTACTTTTTTTCATCAAACTAAGTAAATAATATTAAAACTATATTAAAATGCTTGAACTGTGTGAACACTGTCAACGCCATAACAACACTGCAGTGGTGGTACCACGCAAATTACCATCATCATAACCCCGATCCTAGATAACACACCACAAGGATCAAAACGAAATGATATCTCCTTTTGGGAAACAGTGGCGGATGGGTTCCTATGTCCACTGCTGAACGCAGGCCGCCTCCATAGATTGCCTTATAGGATATTGGATATTTGCCATAGTTAGCAGGCATAGACAGGCCTGAAGATGCTGCTATCAATTACCATTTTTTTAACCTTTGTCTCTTATAACGGCACACACGAGATGGTGATGGTGGATGACCCGCTCTCATACGCCGCCTCTACACGGGGCGGCTCACGTATAATAAAAAAATATTGCTTGTCTCATATTGTATTATTGGTATTATCATATCAGTGTATGTCTGTAATATTGAAATAACTGGCTTCTATTAAGGCCGGAGGGTTATTTACATGTTAAGACATAAATAACATTTTTTTTATTTTTTGTCTATCTCTCTGTCTGCTGTCCAGGCTAATCTTCGAAATGACTGAACCGATTGTGATGACACTTTACAAACATATATAGAGCAAAGCCAGGAGGGATATAGGCTATATGTTATCCGAAAAGCTAAAAGGTTTTTTTTGATAAAACTAAAAATTATAACCTGAACAGTTTTGACTATCTTAAATCTAAACAACACTACATTAATCGATACTAACCGGGCGAAGCCGGGGCAGATCGCTAGTAAAAAATAAACTGCATGTACTCCCAAACAAACTTATAATAAATGTTACTAAATAACTGTGAAATCGCATTGTTACAAACTGAATGAGTCGGTAATAAACAATGTCACATTGTGGATAGATTTCGGAATGCTATTTTCATTTGCTAGCCAGTATTTCGGAGCGACGGCAACAATCCATTTTCATTTATTATTGAGTTTCTATTAATGTTCTACAATGTAGATCTCCCGTAACTATGTCACAATAGAAACACTATTTATCTTTCATCATCATCATCATCATTACATCCCTTCACAAGTCCACTGCTGAATATAGGCCTCCTCCAAGGAATGCCACAATGCACGGTCCTGAGCCACCTGCATCCATCAACCTCCTGCATGTCTTACCAGGTCGTCACTCTATCTATTGGGGGGCTGCTCTACACTTCGCCTACCGGTCCGAGGTCGCCATTCAAGAACCTTTCTTCCCCATCGGTTGTTGGTTCTTCGAGCTATATGGCCAGCCTATTGCCATTTCAGCTGACTAAGCCGTTGGGCTATGTCGGTAACTCTGGATCTATGTCCGCGAATGTCCTAATTTCTTAGTTTATCACGCAGAGAAATCTCGAGCATAACCCTCTCCATAGCTCACTGAGCGACCTTGAGCTCCTCATACGGACAGCAGTGAAGGACCACATCTCAGATCTATAAGTCATCACTGGCAACACGAACTGGTTTTACAATCTTGTTTTCAAGTTTTGAGGTATAACTGACGAGAAGATACGTCTTTATCTCCCGAACAGCCAGCCAAGTTGAATCCGATAGACCTCTATTATTATTGACTATTTATCGTTATTCGTTGATTCGTGTGTATATGTGTGTATGTGTATAAGAGAATTATAAACAAATTTGTTAGATATTTACTACTGTTACTACGGTATAGAGCCATGCTGCAGCTATGTTCTGATTCTAGCACGAATAAGTCGCTAGACCTAGCTACCAAGCTAGACCAGGGAAGGACCATGCTCTCACAGACTACCAGCGTGAAACAGCTTTATGCTGCTGTGTTTCGTATGGTGAGTCTTGAGAACCGAAAACCCTTTTAACTGAAAATGAGGCATTCCATCTTAATCCTCAAGGATGATAACGCATCTGCATTTTAATCTTTACGGTGGATGAATGTGGATGTTTATATCATAGGCAGGGCCACTGTATTCAACTCTCATCAGGTGGACTGTGTACTCGTTTGTAACATTCAATCGTTTGGTACTATGGGATATAAGGAACTTTGAGTAAGGTGGGAACTCGCACTATTGCCATATATTTTCCCACTAATAAGGAGAAAGAGGCAGTCCTTATTTCTTGGAGCAGTAAGTGAGGCCGAGGCAGCGGCAGCGGCTGCTAACGTTGCCGTGCGCCGACACCAACTTACTGGGTAAGGCCTTCCACCTTTCTAGCGCGCTTATCCAAACTAATTGATCGAATTAAATTAATCTACTTAAATTAATATATCAACTTTGAGCACAGGTTTAGAGTTGCCAGCCTCTCGGTATTCTACAGGATGCAGTTCGGAGAGTTACACACAGGAATCGCAAGTCCAAATTATTCCCTCACCTTTCTACCAACGGACATTCAGGCGGTCAATGGGTCTTTAAGTCTTTAATGAGGATATTTCACGCATTCGAACCAAGCAGTTAGCTTCGTCTTTAGTAATGTGTACAGTAAAGGTGTGAAGTAATGTGCCAGCTGTCTTTGAGCTTTGCTGTGTTTTAGCTTACCATCTGGATGGCTTTGTAGGCAAGAGTGAATAGCTTTTTGTCAAGCTAACACAAAGTGATTTATCATTTATTGTTTTATTACCACTAACCGTCAGGTGTGCTTGTAACCATGCACTAGCTTATAATAAGTTAAAAAAAATCTCAGAGTACAAAAGCTGTATTATTTTTATTTTGTGTACTAGATAGCCTATTAAAATCCTTAGTGAATTTGGTCAAGAGAACTTGTAATGCAAGTGATAAGTTTTGCGAAATAAAATAATAAAAAATTCAAGACAGTCAACAGTTATTTCCGGTTATACATTTTCGTGGTAGAGCCATGCTGCAGCTATAGTAGTAGTATAGTTGTAGCACGAATGGGTCGGTTCGACCGAAGAAGGACCACGCTCTCACAGAAGACCAGCGTAAATTAGCAGCATAATGCTGCTGTGTTTCGTATGGTGAGTTTAGAGAACCGAAGACCCTTTTTTACTGGAAACGAGGCATTCCATCTTAGTACTCACGGGTGACAACGCATCTGCATTTTGATTCGTAATCGAGGATAGATAAAGATGTCTGTGGGCCACAGCAACCACTTACCATCAGGTGGACTGTGTGATCGTTTGTCACTCTAATTCTATATAAAAAAAACATACTTTTTCCGTGAGTCAATTGAATCCACGAGCCACATCGCTGCAGCAAAACGCTTATTCTCTACCGAGAATATGTCCTTTCTATGTTACATCGGTTTTTTAGTGCACTACTGTACAAACGCATTTTCGAAAATGCATTAGTTTGCAAACATTTCTTTAAAGATTTGTTCATATTGCGGTACTTGTTATCTCACTTGGCTAATGTCTCTTCCCGTCACTAGTCTGTGGGCTTTGCTATCTGCATTGACAGTCGTTAGAGAATCCACTATCCAGTATTAAGGATACGACTACAGCAGATGGGCAGCAGTACCTTCCGGAATAAAACTCAAAATAATTAAACACCGCTGTTGCCAACTCCTCCACCAAATGTGGCAACTATGGCAAATATTCTCCGCATGAAACTACCTATGGGGGAGGGCTATATTCAGCAGTGGTGGATAAGCTGTAATAAATGAGTAAATAAATCTCCCTTTCAGTTCACAACTCTACTAAATTAAGTTTTACCGTTTGATTAAGAAAAGGTTGATTCAGAAATATATTTGTTTTCAAATTCTTATGTATTTTTTCCTTTATGCCAGTATTGTACTTTACAATAAGTTGTGTTACTCTCGTGCTAAGCTGACTAGAACTATTCCCAACAAGCGATTTAATCTGATTGGCTTAGATACGAGGTCAAAGACTCAGACTCTTATATGGAAACATTTTCTTTTCACAAAAGATTCTATCGTATAAAGCTCGTAGTGTGAAGGGTTCCAGTGTATTATATTAAATATATTATATATTATAACCACATTATGTTGTTTTGTAATAACGATTTTGAAAAAGGCAAAGATTAACGAAATATGGACGGTAACTGTCGTTAAATTCATAAATATTGGTGGTATTTTCTCTTTCATCACCCTAGCGGACCACTTTTTTTACAGCATTAGGGTGACAAACGAGCACACAGTTCACCTGTAGGTAAATGGATGCTTTGGCCCATAGATCCCCATATCTCGTGTGACTGCCTTTGAAGACATTTGTGTACAACTTTTGTGCGTTAATTAGTTTCTAATGTGCATGCTATAATCACCCTACCTGTAATAACGATTACTGCTAATGCTGTGCGTAAAGTGCAGTGCAATTTCAATTTTTTTTCGCCGCTGTTTCGGTCTCGTTCACGCTGCGCTGCTCATGGTCATAACTGAGGGGCGCCTCACCCCCGCCTGAAGAGTCGGATTACTAATTTTCTTCCCGTCTCCACTCATCGTGTGACTTGTTGTCGTCGTAAACAATGAACAATTCTCAACGCGCATCTCCGATCAAAGTCTCCTCGAACCCCGATTTATCTAATATGTCGGTAGATATGGAATCCTACGTTAACTCGCGCAAAAGGAAACAAATTGAATGCGGTGACCATGGAATGCTTGCAATATTTGAGCAAAGGATGGAACAGCAAATGAAATTTTTTAATGATAGCATAACTAATTGTATCACTACCGCTATCAACTCTGCAATTACCGAACAACTATCACCTGTTACTTCGAACTTGTGTGAAATAAATTTAATCTTACAAAAACTTACTGAGGACAACTCAAAAATTAATAAATCACTCTCGGAAACCAGTGCACGTCTATCCGAAATGGAAATATCTATCAGTAAATCTATACAAAGGCAGGATTTATTTGAGAGTAGATTGCAAGCATGTGAGAGTGTCAATTCTCAATCTACAGAACTGTCCACACAAGTTCGATCCCTTGAGATTAAAATGGACGAAGTTGAACAACAAGCTAGACTAAACAACCTTGAGATTACTGGAATCCCTGAAAAAACACGAGAGGATTTGTCTTTTTATTTTCGTAATATAACTAATTTCTTGGGAATCGAACTATCAGCAAATTACATTTTTGAATAATGTTGATGTCACTGAACTCTCTATCAAACCTTTAAAAGAGAAATCTCAACCGAAGTATAATTTCCGGAAATGTAATTACACAATCATCAATGAATTTTTGAATAATGTTGATTGGAATGAGTTGCTGTTGAATACCGCGTCAGTAAATCATGCTGTAGAAATTTTTTATAAAAAAATTAAACGAATGCTTTGTCCTATTTGTTCCTCTTGTACCCTCTTGTAATAATTATTACCCATGTTGGTACAGCCCTGCATTGATAAAAATTTTACGGGAGAAATCTAAAGCCCATAAAAAATGGAAAAAATGGGAGAATCCTCGTGATTATGAAGAGTTTAAATTGCTTAGAGATAGACGATGTTGTATACAAAAGAAATGTTTCGAGCACTTCACGTGTAACACTGAAAAAAATTTGAAAACGTCGCCTAAGTTCTTTTGAAAATATGTTAAATCAAATAGAGGGACGTCCACTTATCCTCAAAATTTCTCTTTTAACAATAAAAATTCCTCTAATGGGCAGGACATTTGCTCAACATTTAATAACTATTTCAAAAGCGTATTTACCTATTCTGTTTTACCATCAAGTGAGTTTCATATGAGCATAGATCAGATCTCTAGCATAAGTATATCCCAGGAAGCTGTTCTTAAGTATCTTAAACACTTGGATTCAAACAAAGGGGCTGGTTATGATGGAGTGCCTCCTGTGTTCTTGAAGTCCTGCGCCGATAGCTTAAGTTACCCAATTTATTTACTTTTTAAACTTTCTCTACAACATTCTGTTTTTCCATTGTTATGGAAAAGAGCGCATATAATTCCTATTCATAAAAAGGCGCCAAATCTAAGATAGATAATTAGCGCCCAATTTCGATTCTTAACACTGTTGCGAAAATTTTTCAAAAACTACTATTTGATAAAATTTATCCAATTATTATAAAAGGTATACCTAACTCACAACATGGTTTCTTGAAGAGACGCTCCACCACGTCTAATCTTGCCTGCTTCACTGAGTACGTTCTCAATCATATGGAAAACGGTGGTTAGGTTGACGTTATATACACGGATTTCGAAAAAGCTTTTGACCGTGTAAATCATGTTGTCTTGCTACAAATGTTCCAGGCGCTCGGAATTCATGGAGATCTGCATAGATGGGTACAATCTTATCTAATGAATCGATCTCAGGCAGTTATTCTCGGAGGATACAGGTCAGATTTTATTACTATCCCATCTGGCGTGCCTCAAGGCTCTCATCTTGGCCCCCTATTCTACAACTCATATATATTTGATATACATAAATTTATAAGTATCTGCCCTCACTTACTGTACGCCGATGATAAGAAAATATTTCTCAGTGTTCGTACTATTGAAGACTGCGAATCTATTCAAAAAGATCTTGCCTCTTTATATAACTTTTACGTAGCTAACGGCATAAATAAATAAGTATATCTAAATGTCAGTGTATATCTTTCACCAGGAAATTGAATCCAATAGTATTTCCCTATAATTTTAATGGAATTTTAATGAGAGGTTCACAGTTGTTCGAGATTTAGGCGTACTCTTTGATGCTGGCATGACCATGCGAGCGATATCAATAGTATATGTAGTAAATCTTTTCGTACTCTTGGATTTGTCATGCGCACCTTTCTTCCATTTACGGAATTACTAAGTCTTAAAATAGTTTAGTAAGATCTACTCTCGAGTATGCATGCCAGGTTCGGTCACCGTTTTTTTAAATTTACATTAACAATATTGAAAGAATTCAACGTAAATTTAATAATAGCTCATCATATTTAGATGACTGCCGACACTATAACCTTCTTACGCTCGAAGAAAGACGAAGACTGTTAGATATGGGATTTCTATATGATATTTTACGCGATGGTATTGACTGTCCGGATTTACTGAATACTGTCACGTTTAATATGCAAAGAAAACATACTAGAATCACCAATAAAACTATGTTTAGTATTCCTCGTCACTCCACACTTTACGGTAAAAATAGTATCTTAACACGATTGTTATCAAATTATAACAAAACATTTAATACCATCGATCCATTTATAGGCAGTAAAAGTGATTTTAGAAACAAGGTACGTGCATTCATTTTGAACACAGCTTCTGTTGTTTGAATTACCTGTTTTTGTAACCATTTACGTAGGATGCAGGTAAGGTACATTATGAAGAACACTTTCTGTAGGTTAGGCACCTTCTATATTTAAATAATAAGTAAACTATGTAATATTTTAGAATATGTATGTATATGTATGTGTGTGTGTGTATGTATGTATGTATATATATATATATATATATATATATATATATATATGTGTGTGTGTGTGTGATAGATATAATATAATATGCCATGATACAAATAAATTAATAAAATAATACACGAGAAGTAAATCGCATATCAATTTATCAGTAAGGCTTAATATGTAAGTGACAGTAAACCTAAATTTACTTAATTTTTATTACTGTTATTTTATTAAGCTGTTTTGGTCTAATTTGCATTGTTTTTATTTATTATAATTGTACCTGGCTTACCTTTATATTTAATATGTGGATGACTGTTATTGGCATACTTGAAGTGAAATTGAAAATTGTATTTAGTTATATACGCTGTTGTTATCCTTATTAAAATTAAAATTAAATAAATAAAAATAGACATCTACATCAATCCTCATTTTAGAAATAAAATTCAGATGCATTGTCACCCATGAGGACTGAGACGGAAAGCCTAGTATACAGTAAAAAGGGTCCCCGGTTCTTTACACTCACCATACGACACACAGCAGCGTTAAGCTGCAATACGACGCTGGTATTCTGTGAGAGCGTGGCCCTACCTTGTCGAGCCGACCCATTCGTGCTACAACCGTATTGTAGCAGTAGCGTGGCTCTACCATGTATGACTCTGCTGCCACTGCTGAAGTTGAACCTCTAAAAAAGGAGGATTGGCTATAACCGCCAGACTTGGCAGTCGTTTCGCACCTTTGACACTGCTTGCCAGCATATGTAGCTACGAGACTGTTGTATCGCTTTTTTATATAATATGATCTTTCGGGCTTTACTCATAGTGACTTCTTAAGACACCCATAATATGGTGTAGTATAGGTTCTTTTACGATATTCAATTTTAGTCTTCACAGACGACATCCTATATCTTTGTTTAAAGTCGATTGCAGATTTTTGTGACTACGCTAACTGGTTAGTTGCATGCCCGTTTGTCACTTTATTTAAAAAAAATACGTACACATTTCATCTGTACAAATTAAGACGTCGAAATAAATCTTTATTTGCATGACACTTTCGTACAAAGAGATTTAAAATACATATTACTACTTAAATGTCTTTGCTTTCGTAAAAAGTACAGGCCTACGTTGACACGATTTAATAATTCATGAATACGGTGTGTTCAACAGAGTTATTACCATGAAAATGAACTTAAGATATTTATTTCTAATGTCACGTAGCTCGGAGGTCATGTATCTTAGACTTGGATCGTAATTTTAGGTTGTTTTTGTATTAAATGAGTGACGACGATCTTCCGCTGGCAACCACCTGATAATAAGTGGCTACTGCAGTCCATTAACACCTATAAACGAATCAACTTTAAAAAGCGGCTACAGGTGATTTTTTGCTTGCTTGAAATTATTCCAGCACTCAAGCAGTCTCAAAAGCAGCTCTCAGAGTAAGATCTAGAGAAATAAATAAAATTTATTACTAAATGCATATAAAAGTTTATACGGTACTCAAAAAAACTATTTACATTTTTTTTGTCTGTCTACTGTCTCTCGTCTGTCCATCCGTCCGTCTTTATGTCTGTTTAATCTCCGAAATAGCTGTGAGCTGATTTTGACGGAACTTTCACTGACAGATAGCTAATATTACAAGGATCAACTTAGGCTACTTTTAATTTACAAAAAGAATTAGGGTACCGCGCAAAAAATTATACCCATGAAATTCAATTGTAATAAATTCCACGCGGACGATGTAGCGGGGAACAGCTAATATGAAATAAATCAATCGGTGCTAGATGATTCAGGACCGTGCTTTGTGGCATGTGTAGGGCAGTGATGATGATGATGATGATGATGATGAAACTAAATAGAGAAAAAAGTTTTTATCGTGTCTGTAATCATTTAGTGTCTTCTTTGTATCTGTATATCTGTGTATCTGTGAAAAAATATACAATATTTATTATAATAACATTTCCAAAAAGTGTCAAAGAGTCTGCGGTTGTACTGCGGTATATTGCTCAGAATGCTGGGCTGCGTTTTTTCGTAGAAAGACTGTTGTACTATGTCGTAAGAGGCGGCAACAAAAATGCCGTGAAATCTCATGGCCTGCAATAGAAGACAGTTAAATGAATCTACTGTACATTAGACCTTACGTAACCAGGACAACAGCGACTATGTGCAGCGTCAAATATTAGAGATTTGGTGAAGTAAACTGCCGACTCTCCCCTTCTGGATATGTAGTTCGTAGAGTGAATTACATTAGATGGTGATGATATATTTTTGTAATAGATAAAGAAATAGGATTTCCCACATATAAAGAAATTATAGCAAGCAACTTCACATTACGCTTCACATCATTTTTAAGTCTCAGGATATTGGCTTTTGCGATCCCGTGACCCCTCTTTAGAATGGAATAGAATAGAATAATTTTTATTAAATATTGATTACAAGTAAGCCTTTTTGAAAGTCTTTTTTTTACTTCATCACTGGTTCGGAAAAAATCTCTATCTTGGGAAGAACCAGCAAGAAACCCAGCGAAACTTTAATTTAAATAAATTTTACAATATAAACAACATTTATTTTCCTTCATGGTTACAAATTATTTACATAATTTATTTTAGAAACAGCTTAGGAGCTACCACCTCATTCCCAGGGGTTATTTTCAATCGTGAATTCATTTATATTATAATAACCCTTTTTATACAGTTTATGTTTAATTAAATATTTAAACTTGGTAATAGAGAGACCTTGTACATTTTCTGGGTATTTGTTGTAATAGCGTATACATTGCCCCAAGAATGTAGACTGGTATCACAAGCTTGTGTTTGTTCCAGTGTTTACAGAGTGTGTATCACTGTTTTTATTAATATTAAGAGTGGCCACTATGGGATTCTAGTTGGTAAGAGTCCGACTTAGCCTGGTATCCTTTCTTAGACTAGACCGGCATACATGAGGATTCCCCTACGTAAAAATGCTTTCGCAAAATGCACCAGTTGGTATGGACCTCTCGGAAGATATGCCTACACTTACTACGCTAGGCATTGGCAATGCTGTTCCCTACCACAACACAATGAAATTTGGTTTCAATGTTTTAAATAATATTTTCGCAATGATTCGATCGCTAGAACCTTACCCATTCGTCAAACAAGCAAGCAGCTAGGTGAGAGCACGAACATATTCCCCCTTACTCTCAATTAAATCAACACGTTATTATTGCTAGGGTTGCAGTTAATAAATAACAACCTTTCTTTGGTTTTCTATTTTTGGTTTTCTATTTTTATTACACAGCACAGCTCCTACAGCCAAGTCTGAGGCGTCTGTTTGCAGTACAAATTCATTAGTTTTACCAAAGTCTGGGTATTCTAATATTGGTGGAGAAATTAAAGTGTTTTTTAAGAAATTAAATGCATTTTGGCAATCTGAATTCCAAATGAAAGGTACATCCCTTTTTAGTAAATTATTTAAAGGCATTGTTATGGTAGCAAATGAAGGTACAAATTTTCTATAGTAATTGCAAAAAGCAACAAAGCGTCTTACTTCATCGGCATTTTGAGGAACTGGAAACTTATCTAGAACTTTAGTTTTTTCTGGGTCAGGTGCTATACCATCAGCGGTTACTACATGACCAAGATATAAAATTTTCTTTTTTAGAAATTGACACTTAGCGGGATTTAGTTTTAAATTTACCTTCCTCAATCTTTCAAAAACGTCTATCAAATTTTGGTTATGAGTAGCTAAAGACCTTCGAAACGTAATAAGGTCATCTAAATAAATGAAACACTTCTCAAACGCTAGTCCTGACATTGCTATTGACATGACCCTACTGAAAGCACTACAGGAAGTTTTAAGACTCATCGGTAAACGTTTTAATTGGTAATGTCCTGTACTAGTTGAAAAAGCTGTGTATTTTCTGCTTTCAGGTGCTAATTTTACTTGGTAGTATCCTTGTTGTAAATCTAGATGAGTAAAGTAAATTGAACCAGATAGTGAGTCTAAGATGTCTTTTATGTTGGGTAACGGAAATTTATCATCTACAATGTTTTCATTTAATTTACGGAAATCGATTACTAAACGCCATTTCTGTGAGCTTTCAGACTTTTTAGGTACTAATAGTATAGGACTTGACCATTCGCTAGAAGATTCGTCGATAATGTCGTCATCGAGCATCTTTGTTATTTGTTTATTTACTTCAGTTTTTAATGCATGTGGTAATCTATATTGTTTTTTATATATTGGATTACTTTTATTTTTTAATGTAATGGTATGTTCGCAAATATTAGTAGTTTCTAATTTATCACCTGGTAAGAAGAAAATATCAGAATATTTAGAACAAATGGTTTCAATAGATTCTTTCTCTTCATTGTTTAAATGAGTAAGTTCTAATAAAGGTAACAAAGATTTAGCCCTATTGGAGCTACATTTACATTGACCAAATTTAAAAATGTTATACTCTCTCAAAGGTTCCACATCTAAAGTAAAATTGTTTAATCTTATTTCCTCATCTCTAGTATTTAAAATCGTAATTGGAACGCGTTTATTTTTCGGTTGAACAATAGTTCCTGCCAAAAATACATCCTTTTCTATCTCTCTCGCGCACACAAAACAATCCTCTTCCACTTCCTTATTGAAATACACATAATGTATAGACTCACTTCGAGGTGCGAGTACTAACGAGTTGCTATAATCAGGTTTATCGAAAATCGGTAAAATACAATGCTTACCATCTAAAAGCATGATTGATGACGATAATAATTACTATAGTGTGGCATAGACTACCTTACCGTGACCGAGACCGCGGTAAGAGTGTACTTGATAACCGATATGTCCTAGACATATCATCTTACTGCGGATGATGGAGCAGATTATTGTAGCAATACGGCCTGCCTGAATCGTATTGATGCTTGTTGTGTTGTTTGGCGGGTTGTTATTCGCAATAGTGATCTATGCGTCTTGGCCTAACTAAGTCTAAGTAGTTTTTCTCAAGTCAGGTCCCTTCATAACGGGGCTGTAGTCTGTGTGGCGTCCCTTTTTTTTTTTTGCGGATGGAAAATCATCAAATGACGCCTTTCGCTCTGGGTGGAGCGGAAGGGAGTGTCAGACTTTTACTGACTAAAAACCATCCGTGTTCTTTCAGTGCCCTTACGTTCCGGAGCCGCGGTATCTCTTTCGAACAGCCCGCAGCCCCGGCAGGCGTCGGCCCTTGCGGGCCCCTTCACGCTGCTGACAGCTCTTTGAGGCGCGCGTGGAACAAAACGCGCCGTCGACACGGCCTGTCGTCGTTAGACGGACGGACGGCGAGCTACCCATTGCTCGCCGTCCACAGGCCCGCGCCTACAGTGGCCGGGGGCCACGACGTAGCCCCCGACGCCCGGGGCGTCTCCCGCGGCGGCCGGGAAGGAAAGCTGCTGCTCTCTCCTTCTCCCGCTCCGCCACCTCCTTCGCTAGCATCACTGCTTCGCAGAAGGTGGTGACGGCATCCCATTCCGTCTCGCTCCGGACCATGGCTTCGACCAGGGCCGGACGCGAGAGGTCGCCGCCGCCTATCGCCGCTACGAGGACACGGCGGTGCTCCGCCCAGGCAGGGCACACCTCCACGGTGTGCTCCACCGTGTCCTCCGGTCGATCCTCGCAGTGGGAGCACCCGGGCGTTTCCTCCCGCCCGATTTGGTGCAGGAACCTCCCGAACACACCGTGTCCGGTGAGGACCTGCGTCAGGCGGAAGGTGGGGACGCCGTGGCGTCTCTCAAGCCACTCCTCAAAGAGGGGTCTTATCGCCGCTATAGTGGCGTGCCCAACACGGGGTTGCGACAGTCGCTCTCTCCATGTCGCCATGAGATCATGCCGGAAGTCTGTCCGCTGCACGACAACTTGCCGCGGCAGCGGGGTTTCCCCCCGGCATAGTGCCTCCGCGCGCCATTCGTGCAGGCGCGCGAAGACTATCGCCTCCAGATCCCATCGCGGCAATCCGGCAAGGAGGCACGCTGCCTCGCGGGAGATCGTGCGGTAGCTGCGAACCATTCTTACGGCAAGCACCTTTTGGGGCGCGTTCAGGTGGTGGACGGCAAGCCGCGCCAAACCACGCGCCCACACCGGGGCCCCATAAAGGGCCATGGACCGCACAATCCCCGCGTAGAGCCTCCGGCAGGAGGCGTTTGGCCCCCCCAGGTTCGGCAGGAGCCGCCTGAAGGCAGCCCCGGTCCGTTCCAGTTTGGGAGCCAAACGTCGGAAGTGCTCAACGAAGTTCCATCGGCCGTCGAGGACGAGTCCTAGGTACTTCAACGTCGACTCGACGCCGATGGATACCCCTCCTACCATCGCTGAGGATCCCGATGGTGGCCTGTTCCGAGGACCATGGAAGTGCATGGCCTCGGACTTGTGCAGAGCCACCTCAAGACCTAGCTGCCGGATCCTCTCAACGACTATCGCAACCCCGCGTGTCATATTTTCCGCCGCCGCCTCGTACGACCCCCCCTGTGCCAGTACCAGCGTGTCGTCAGCGTAGCAAATTACGCTGACGCCGGTAGGGAGGTCGACGCGCAGCACCCAGTCATAACCGATGTTCCACAGGGGCGGCCCCAGAACCGAACCTTGTGGGACACCGCACGACATCTCTCACCGGTTCCACTCACCGTTGCGACCGGGGTAGATGACGGCCCTATCCGTCAGATAGTCCCCGACTATACGACGGAGATAGGTCGGCACCCGGTGATACCGGAGTGCCTCCCTAATGCAGCTCCAGGGCATGGAGTTGAAGGCGTTGGCGATGTCGAGAGACACCGCCAAAACAACCCCCCTCCCCTGGCCACTGCATCCCCCGTCGTGAGGGCTCTCACGCGCATGATGACGTTGTGTGGCGTCCCTAAAGTTTATACAAACACTCACGCCTATCACCCAGAGGGGTAGGCAGTGACTACGGACTTCCATTTAGCGTGATCCTAACACACCTCTCTCGCCTCCTTTACATCCATATATCTACGCATACACGTTCGTCGGTTAAGGGTACTCCTAATCTGGCCCATTTTTAATATATCGTCGATTTGGTCGATAAACCTACGTCTAGGGCGTCCCTTCCCGTTTCTGCCGTTCACTTCTGCAACATAAATTTGCTTTGTCACTCTTTCCTCGTTCATTCTTTCTACATAACCAAAGCACCGAATCATTTCTTTCTTAATCCTTGTCACGTCATCTTGCAAACCACACTTTTCTCTTATCGCACTATTTTTCACACTGTCATTCAGATTCAGCCCTAGCATACTCCTTAATGACCGCATTTCTACAGTATTTATTTAACTCTCATGCTTCTTCTGCCAAACCTAACTTTCACTACCATACAATAAATTAGGGACTAACACAGCATTATGAATTGCCATACATGCCTTATTTGACACATTCTGACTCTTCATAATAGCGTGTAGAGCCCCATTCACTCTATTTCCTGCGTTCACTCGTCGTTCTATAACTTTATCATTTACCAACCCTGCTAAATAAACATTCCAAATATAAAAACTCATCCACTTGCTCAATCAACTACCCTTCTATTCTTATTTCACATAACGCTTTACTTTCTTCTCTTTCAAAAACCATCACTTTGGTCTTACTCTCGTTCACCTTCACACCCCTTTCATTTAATGACCAGTTCGTTAAAGTAACCATAATTTGCAACTCGGCCGCCGACGATGCAAATATGACTTAATCATCGGCGTCCAAAAGGCATTTGACGGTTAACTCATCCATTTTCAACCCACATTCTTCAACTTTCAAAGTTTGCAAACAACTGTCCATAAATAGGTTAAACAGCCACGGGGAAGCTACACACCTTTTTGAATGCCAAACCAGTCCTAGTAGACCACGTTGATCCTGACCCAAGGACTAAAGTCCCTATAAAGAGACCTTAATGCCTGTATCAAACCAGCGCTCAACTCAAATGAGTACACTGTTTGCCATAACATGTTACTGTCCACTTTGTCATAAGCCTTTTCCAAGTCCATGAACGCACAAAATCTTTCCGGTTTTTGGCCAAAAACTTCTCCGCAATCATGCGCATGGAAAAGACTTGATCCGTACACCCCGTCCCCTTTCCATACCAGCTTGCAAATCCCTTTTCCATCAGTTTCTTCCATAACTCTTTCAATTAACACCTTAGCATACAGTTTACCCACAATGCTAAGCAAGCTGATACCACGGTAGTTTTTACAGTCCTGCTGCGACCCCTTTCCCTTATATAGTAGGATTGTAACGGGTTTCACCAGTCTCCGGGACCCGCTTCAGTGTCATACATAAATTAAATGTTTATATAGCAACATAATAAAATGTTTCTGTAAATGTTTCCACCTTTGGATAAATAAAGGCAAATTGTTGGTGGAGGAGACAAACATGATCAAAAAATGCATAATAATAATTAACGTCAGCGACACAAACCCTTTCAGATGCCTGCATTATTATTGAGGTAAAAACGTCTTTAGAATCGTTGTAAATTTAAACTCGATGACAATAAAAAGAGACCTACATATACATATATAGTATTTAGCCTGCAAAACAATGAGTTTATTCTTATTATTAGTTCCGTGGCCGTTCACTACTGCTATCTGCGCCAGAATGGCGAAAATCAAGCCACCTCATTATGTCACGATCCTCAGCAAACTTGTATACAACATCTAACGTAATTAACGCACATCCTCAGACACCCCAATTAGTATATTATGTTATAATCATAATACATACACTGAATTCTTAGTTAAACATGTTTATGCATTGATTATTTATTAAATTAGTTATACTAATTCCGGAAGAATGTTTTGGTCACCCTATAAAACCACGAAAGCTAGGTATAGGTCTTGCTAGCGTTCGCTCGCGTTCGAGACGAGTTAACGCCGCCGCCACTTGACACAACTGTAGATAGGTATTAGTGCCGAAAAAAACCGACAATACATGATTGGTTACGTTAAAGAAATACTTACCTATGAACATAAACAGATGACAGAACTCCGTGCATTGAGTTGTTTACTTAAGTCTAGTAAACATTTGATTGCATCTTTCAATCACACTTCAGGCTTTGGACTCCGAATAATTTTGTTTATTGATTATGATACAATGTCAATAGACGATACTTACAAAATGTTATGAATTTGCATAACATTTCAATTGTAATTGTAAATAATAACGAACTGCTAAAACTAAGAGGTAATACGACAACATAATTAATATGTATATTAATAAAGATGTGAATCAAGATTACAATAATTTTAAGAGTCAAATATTTAACTTACTGATAGCCTAAACTCTCATGCAACGTTGTATTTTAATACATTTTCAAAATGTCCACCACGGCTCCATGGCGCAGTGGCTTAGCAATTGAGTTGCAGCGCTAAGGACCGCGGGTCAAAGACGTATTCTTTAAAAACATCTTAGCCGCGGGTTCGAATCCCGCACGGAACAATATTTGTATGGCCTACAAATAATTGTTCCGGGTCTGGATGTTTGTCCTTGTTCAATTTATGTTTGTACACTGCCCCCACAATACAAGAGAAAATCGTAGTGTGGAGGTTACGTTTCAAAATAGAAAGAAATTAATTTAGAAAGCAATTCAGTGTCATTTTTCAGTATTCTCAAATCGTTCACTCATAGAATTATTATTTTTAGGTCCTCGGCACTTGTTGTCTCAGTAAAATAAACTAATGATTTAATACGTCCCCATAAAAAACAGTCAAAAGGCTTCGAATCAGGTGATCTGGGAGGTCAATGGCCTGGCCGCCACGACCTTTATAAGGCAATCCAAACTATGTATTTTCAAAGACTTTAACATACTTGAAGTAAGGTTCAATTTTCTTTATTTTGTATTGAATGACGGAATTTGTATTAATACAAATATAACTGCACTTTTAAAAGTCTTATTCCCTTGAGTTACGGTCTATTTCAGTTTGTTTGACTGTACAGGTTTAGTGTGACTGTAAATTACGTAGTTTCAATTATTTTTGGGATAAAAAAATTAGCTATATTAAAGATGATAGAAATCGATTCAGTAAACGATTCTGAACAAACTCCTTTCTCAAAGTGCGTTAATTATGTTACGTGTTGTATATAGAGGTCAGAGAATGGCGGCTATTGCTATTTTATGTACAGATGTGGAGGAGCGTTACAACTTCATTTAAGTTTAAAGTCATTACAATGGACTAAAGCTAAGAAAACATTTTTTTTAATACAGAGATTTTATTTATAAAACAAAAATATAAAAACGACAAATAAAATTAATTCTTTTATCTAATCGTAGTTATTTACAGGAAGTCGACTAAAACAACGAAACGTCGTGAATTTAAAAATAAATTAATTAAACGCGATAAAATCCATAAAAGTAGTTTTATTCAATCGACTAAAACAAGTCTATAAATCCACACTCACAGATTATTTTACTTTAATATTTCTTTTTAAGAGCAAGCTAGAGAACCTAACCTCTTCAAACTTTAAGAGCTTACGATTATATCAGATCGGCACACATATTATGAGGTCAAAACGATGGTATCTCAACGACTAATCTATTAAACTATTAACAATCTATATTATTATGCATTAATGATTTTACCTATTTAGTCACTTTGTGCGGCAAAGTGTTTAAAATTGATCGTAGAACTGTTTGTCTGCATAGGAGTCTAGGAATCCGTCCGTGTAGGTACCACACTCCTAACTACTTCTGCCGGCAAGGAGCAGTGCGTGCACTTGTGTTCCAGTGTGTAAGGTACAGTGAGCCAGTATAATTACAGACAATGAGGTATTCGATCTTCATCCTCAGCGTTGACAACCTTCTTTGTTGGAAGTTGGATGCACTTACCATCCGGTGGGTGGCTTTGTGCGGCAAAGAGTTTGCAATTGGTGGTAGAACTCTTTTTCTGCCTAAAATCCAGGAATCCGTCTGTGTAAGTACTTTTACGGCATATCATTCAACTTTTATTTTACATATTACGTAAGAATGTTAAATAATAGTATACCCATGCAGCGTTTAACGTTAACGTAATTAACGTTACAAGATAACGTGACGTTTTTGATTTTTAATACCGAACGTCTCCACTACGTCGGTAAAGAAGTTTCACTTCAAAACTCCAGATGCTAAGACAAAAATCGCTACTTTTTATGAAAGTAAGGATGAAAAACGTTAAAGCCGTCTACCCGGTGGTTAGTGATGCTGTGGTGTATTGATACGTAATTCAGTCCTCGATTAAGTCAACATGCAAATACGTTTCCAACTTTGAGTACTAAAATTGAATTACTATTACTATTTATATTGAATTACCAAGTGGTCGTGTCACTCACTTTTAAAACACTTCAGCTTTATATAGATATTTCACGCTAGTACTATGTAGAATTGTACAGATACTATAGTACCGACGCAGTCTTTCCTCGGCCGAGTAAACCTATTCATGCTACAGCCATAAATCAGCTGCAGTGTGGCTGAATTAAAACCATACACTTTATATACATAACTTATTATATATGTTGTTTTAATTTAATCTCAAAAAATTGTATTCATGTAATGTTTATGTAAGTTTATTTTAACGTATTATTAATTAATCGTTCTTAAAAAAAAACTAGCGATAGATTGTTATATTGCCTCAGAAGAAATAATAGTACATATTGCATAAAAGGAAAAAGTCACAAAACGAATGAACTTTTTATATGTTAAATGATGAAATATGTCTCGCCCAAATCCTTCCCTTTCTGCAAAAGCGGAAAGCAAATAGAGATTTATTATAATGGGACGTCTAAAGTCACACGACAATGTTTATTCAGAGACACGTGCCAATTCCAATCATAAGTGTCCACTAGGACATTATGCACGTCACGTACAAATTGCATGTGCATCGCATTTGTGTCGCTAGTGTTTATTACTTTTTATAGCGACCACTTGGCTTAGTGACCAGTACATTTGTTTACTAAATGTGGTTGAACACAGAAGCATCGTACCATACCATACTCGACCAGTCTCAACGGAGATTATCCATCTGATTGGACATCTGACAGGATTATACTGATCTGATTATACACTCTCGTAATCCGATGGGACAGTAAACCGACACGACCGAAGAAAGAGAGATCAGGCGCTGGACCAACGGCTTCAAGTGCTTTTCGAAACAGTGATGAAACAACACCAACCTCATGACTCCGGGCTGCTACGGGAAATTCTTCAACAGAAAACTCAATGCCTGATTGATGACCAGATCCAGATTCCGAACCAGGGCCTCATAATATGCAGACGCGTCTACGAACACTACACTAATTAAGCAATCAATATGATTGTGTTAAAATTGTTGTTTTCTCTGCATATAAAACTGGTAAGTAAACTTGCAATAAACCTGATGCTTCCCGTAGACTAAGGATGAATTCAAAATAAAACACTAGGGGCTTACTCGTATATGTTTAACTTTACATGAATGTACAAGACAACGGAAAGCTTACTTTGTGAAGGTCGCTTCAGGGTATTAATCCTAAGTAAACAGTAATACTGTAAACTTTGTATTCCCGTAACTGTTCAATTTAACAATATAAACGAATCGTTAGCAAGAATTAAATAAGGCTCAACAAAAACCATTCGGTTCTTATTCAATTCTTCAGTTTAAAGACTTTAAAGTACTCAGATTTCTCGTTTTCTATTTACACTTTCAAAATTTCAACTAGTTAGAAAAGCATTTAGCATTCCATAAATATTCTCACGTTTATTACCCGTCTAGCCCAAAACAATTGCCAGAGAATTGGGTAGTTGACACTATCATTCATAAATTATATATTATACAATATACATTATATAGTATACTCGGCGGCTCAAAGTTTAGGCGGGACTTTTCCAATTTAGGTATTTTTTTTATTACTGTTGTTAGTTAGTTTTTTGTTTTTTATTGTTGTTATTTGACGATAGGAAAATGTGTCGCCGTTTACTGGTATATGCATGCTATACTATTTTGATCCCATTTTTTTTTCAAATAAAAACCGTTTCATGACAACGGTCCTCTGGCCGAAGAAAAAAGGTCATTAAAGTTCGCACGAATGAATCAATAATATTATTTATATAAATAAACTGTGTAGTGGCAGTGTAGGAATATCCACTAGTCTATGTCACTCCGTAGGTGTCGTAAGAGGCGACAGCGGAAACTGAAACAGGAGGTGGGCAGCAGCATCTACCTGATAACAAGATGGAATTAAAACAAATGGGATTGCCAGCCACCTATATGAGGCAATCTATGGTGGATGATCTATGGGCCTGTGTTCAGTAGCGGACCTTTGATAGGCATTAATGTTGATGACATACATGAAAATGAAAAAAGAAGTTATTAGAGCATCTTGTATGATAATATTGCAGGAATATTTTTTTAACATTTAGAACACCTCAACAATGCTTAAACGAGTAGAGTCCAATAAATTCAAAAAAACTAAGGGCCTTTTCCGCAGCCTTAAAGATTAGCCACCATCAAGACACTGTCTATGCCATTACAGTAGATGGTATATAACGTAGGCCGTGATGTATTTTTGTCCTTTCTTATGACACTCACAGGACCAATATCTGGTGATGAATTTCGTTTAAATCGTTCAGTTTTACAACGTGAGACGGCTAAATCTAATTATTTGTTTAAATAGTAAATTTTTAAAAAAGCTAATACAGTCTTTACGTGGTAGAGCTATGCTGCAGCAATATTACGGCTGCAGCATGGTCATGGGCGAATACCAACATGAAACCACATAATAATGCTGTGTTTCGCATGGTGAGTGCAGAAGAATTCCATCTTAGTCCTCAGGGTTGACAACGAATCTGCATTTTTATTTTTAATCGAGGATAGATGAAGACGTGTATAGGCGTACCGTCAGTGTGCTCACTTCTCACACTTATCCTATTAAAAAGTAGAAACTAACGGCATTTAAATATATGCAGAATAAGTATTAGAAGTGTTAGTAACAATATATTTCTTTGCTCTTGGTTACAATCTGAAACTACAACCGGTACGTAATCAAAATACATTAGTTAAGAGCATGTTGTGTCCAGATGTGATTTTGAAGTAAGATGTAAATTGGATTGCTAAAGGTTAAGAAATTACTCCGTTTCTAATAAATAATATAAAACATGCAACATTTTCAGGTTCTTAGTTAATTAATATAATAATCATATACTATTTAGAAACAACTTTATCTGATTTCACCAACTTCTTATACGTGGTAGAGCCATGCTGCGGCTCGACCGAGGAAGACCCAGGCCCTCCCAGAATACAAGCGTAAAATAGCAGCTTATCGCTGCTGTATTTCGTACGATGAGTGTAGAGAACCGGAGACCCATTTTACTGTAAACGAGGCATTCCATTTTAGTCCTCACGGGTGACGACGCATCTGCATTTTGATTTGTAATCGAAGATAGATATAAGTGTCTATGGGCCAAAGCAACCACTTACCAGTGGGTGGACTGTGTGCTAGTTTGTCACTCTTATCTTATAAAAAGAAATACATCTTATGGCATATAAGTTTTAGTATAATTATTTCACAGGTCTAAAAGACAAAAAATCATTCTTTAATCAGAAAAACTTATGCACCAAGGTTTTTAGCAAGAAAGTCATGCACAGATCAATAACACACCACGTGGAAAAAGAAGGCTACATAAAACCATAAATACATAGAGTTTAAATAAATAATTTTATTTCACATCATCATCATCATAATCATCTTCATTACTGTTTCTCATATCTAAATTTAACCATCTTATTTATTGAAGAGGGAGTGGCGTAGTTTTCTCTTATAAGTAATTATTATTTTCTTAGTTTCATTTATATATAAATTTAGTTTTCTTAGCTGAACACTAACAATTTTCAAAGAACTCGGTTCGTTTTGGCTTTAAAACACTGATATTACTCAAAGCCTTCAATTCTTAAAGTCGGCGATAAAAGCAGGCTTTAAGTCGAAAAGCTATTTTCTTTTGCTCCTTGCTACTATTCTCTAAGCTTTTGAAGCTCTAATAAACCTTTGTAAATCATTTAGTCTTCAGTTGCTTTGTTTTGATAAATTCAGTTTACGCGCTTACTCGTATGGTAATAATCCGAATATCAACAGGTTCATTATTTTTGCTTTATTTTAGTTTGCACTTTTTCAAACAAGAAAAATTATTTATTTATTTAATTTCAAATGCACCATCTAAAATTTTTGTCCAAATAACTCTTGAAAATTGCTGCTCTTCACTTTATCATTAAAATCATCATTGATCAATTCATCACCAGCTGGAACAAGTAGAGTTTGACCAATGAACCGTGATGATTTACCAGTCGATCATAAAGAAAAATATCGTAAAGAAAAATAATCTGTATGCGGATTTTCTATTGTAGTATTACTAAGAAAAAAAAATCTGTTGACACTGCAGGCCATCCCTGGCACTTCCCGTCATGTTCGATCTCAAAACGCTCGGCAAAAATTTTTACGAATTAGTTATCTCATCACATCAAAAACGATCCGACCAGAAATTTCGGAGTTATTAAAAAAAGCTTTTTTTGAAATTTTGAAATTTGAACGGATCAACCGATTTTGATGTAATTGGTGGCAAATGACGGGGTGTTTTAAGAACAATAATAATTTTCATTATAGAAAAACGATTAGACCATAAATTCTTATAATACTAATTATATGAATGACTTTGCATTCAGATTAAAAATTCATCTATTTTTAACTATTTAAAAATTCTTTGAATTTAATTTAAAATAATTACAAATACGTGAAATCCTGCTAATTTTATACTGAATTTTGTAGATATATACACTATATATATCTCATCTTATCGATATGTCCCTAACTGGCAAATGTATGCCTTGGAACTTTCTTCTTAATATTTTTAAAATTTTTACGGTTCCGTACTAAATATACTTCTTGTCGTATGAATATTTTATAATAGAATTAGAGTGGTAAACGAGCAAACAATCCAGCTGATGGTAAGTGGACGCTTTGACAGACTTTTACGAAATATTGATGTTAGACACCAATAAATAATAATAAACAAAGAAAATTGGGTTCCCAAAAGAAAATCTTCGACTACACGCAGTAGGTACTTTGAAGAAAAATGTGTTTTCTACATCCAACCATAATATACACTTATTAATAAAATTACCTGTCGAAGTTTATTTTATTATTAGGATAAAGTATGTAGCAAAATTGCAAAATATCTTTAAGGAGAGCTCACAACATTTTTTCAATAAATTAGTTCTCTGAAGAAAAATATGAATCTAACAACTTTTGTTTGTACTTTTCATTTTATTCCCTAAAACATAATGAAAAGTTCAAAATTAAACCCCAACTACAATTCCGGACCTCTTAGTAATAACGTGTGACTACATAAAACTCTTTCTTTTTATTATTTTATAGCGGTAGTGTAATATATATAATAGGTCTGAATATGTTTCGCGATGTTCTACAAAACTGACATTATGGTCTTGTTTAATACCTTTTAGAATAAGTTTCCTATCGCAGTTTGGTTTCAGTTATTAATTTTTTTATTTATATAAACATCATAACATGCATATCATTTTCTTAACAACAGCGTTTCTTTTATCGTCTGCATATCAACAATTTTTGAAGTTTATGTATTGGAATGCACTGTTCTAGTTAGTTATCACCCTCTTACCAAGTACCGATATAAATACAGACTGTGAGGCACTCCATCTCATTCCTTAGAGGTGACAACGACGTAGCCTTTATTGTTTGAAGTTTACTGCAAGTGTCCATGGTTTCAGTATATATAAAGGTACTCTGTGGTCCACGGGCCGCAGTAGCCACTTACTATCGGCAGGTGTACTGTAAGTTCGATGGTAACTTCAGTTTTGTCATCATCATCATTATTACAGTGCTTCACCAGGTCACTGCTGCACATACACTTCCCCCAAAGAATGCCACAAAGCACGTTCCTGAGCCACTTGTTTTATAAATACTAATAATATAGTAAACTTGTATTTTTGGAAAAGCGAGAATATTCCGAATAACACCTTTTATCGGATACTAAAGACGATATTTCAATATTTATTTCATTTTAGGGAGTCCTTAAATTAAATGAAACTAATTTTTTTACGGATTATATCGCGTTTAATTTTAACTTTTTTTAATTCCCGACGTTTCGGGTGCTTTACAGCACCCATGGTCACGGGCGGAACTGAGGTTTTTAACGTCCTGATGTCATAGTTAGCCCGGCTACCTTCAGTTTTTTAATATTCATTTTTGGTTCGATTTACGCAGAATGAGCTTACAGTATCTTGAAGTCTAGCAGTGATATACTAGGGTTTGGATTTAATTTTATTAATTATAGGATCCCAAGCAGATGGCAGCACCCATCCATCTTCTATATTGAAATAAGAATGTTTTTTTTTTTTAATTTCAATAGCCTCGCGAATCATCCGTGGTAGGAATCCATGTTCTTTTGCGAGGATTTGTGGTCTATCAAATCTAATGTAATGGGGGGACGATTTTGAACATATTCACAAACTGCAGACTTCTCGATACGTCGGTGCTTCACGTCAGCTATATGTTCTTTAACGCGGGTTTTTATAGATCTTTTTGTTTGTCCTATGTAAGAGAGACCACATTCACAATCCTGCTTGTACACTCCTGCATCTTGTAGAGGGATATGACACTTGACGGATGGTAAAAATTGACTAATCTTCTTAGGCGGCTTGAAGTATGTTTTAATGGGAGCTCGCTTCAAGATGTACCCAACCTTGTCTGTGACTCCTCTGACATAGGGTAGTACAGCAGGCACACGCTCGACTGTAGCCGGCTTCACTCGGTCACTGTGATGTAGGCGCGGGACCCGAAGCTTGTTGTCTTGCAATACTTGCTCGACGTGCTGAAGCTCGGCGGCTGTTTTCTGTCACAGATCCCTCGTGCTCTCTGAAACATAGATTTTCCCACGGTAGCTAACTGTGAAGGATGATGGTGCGATCCACCATTTAAATATTGGTTGGTATGGGTCTTTTTTCTGTACACAGTATGACCAATAGTGTTATCAGGATTTCGGATGACTAAAACATCTAGGAAAGCTAAAGAATTGTTGAAAACTCCATTGTGAATTGTATATTATATTATAATTGTCAGATGGCAAGATTGTGATAGTGTCGTCTAATTATCGCTTAAAGAAGGGCTTTCTCCTCAAAGTCCTATATGAATATGTTGTTACTATTTTTTACGGATTGTCCGTAAAAAAATTGTTTAATTTAATGTGTTGTCTTCGCGTAAATATAAAGAAACATTATGAGTCCTTAAATGTCAGCAAAAGCCGCCATGTTAATTTTTATGTGCTGTATGAAGCAGCTTAAAACTCGCGACAGCTAACAATGCTTTTAAAGATACCTATCCAATTTGTTAAAATACTGATTTGATCCGAGGGAATAGATGAACATACATACCATACTTTTGGCGTCGCCGTAGTCGTATAAATATATTCACTCACATCATCTGCGTCAAATCAAAAGATTATTTACATGTAACAATTTTTTTATTTTTTTGTCTATCTCTCTGTCTGCTGTCCAGGCTAATCTTCGAAATGACTGAACCGATTGTGATGACACTTTACAAACATATATAGAGCAAAGCCAGGAGGGATTTAGGCTACATATTATTAGAAAAACTAAAAGGTTTTTTTTAATAAAACTAAAAATTATAACCTGAACAGTTTTGACTATCTTAAATCTAAACAACACTACATTAATCGATACTATCCGGGCGAAGCCGGGGCAGTTCGCTAGTAAAAAAAAACTGCATGTACTCCCAAACAGACTTATAAATGTTACTAAATAACTGTGAAATCGCATTGTTACAAACTGAATGAGTCGGTAATAAACAATGTTACATTGTGGATAGATTTCGGAATGCTATTTTCATTTGCTAGCCAGTATTTCGGAGCTACGGCCACAATTCATTTACAATACAAATGTACTTTATTTTTAGAGAAACTTACTAAAATGTATTAACGTGGGTAAAATAGTTAATATTTCATTGCAGTAAGTAAGGATTTTAAGAACAAATTGTGCTGCACAACTTAGCTTGTCGTCTTTTGTCATCGTTTATATTTTAATAAATCCCTATTTGCAATGCGGCGTTTGTAAGCGGAATGTTTTATATTAGGTATATTTCGTTCCGGAACACAACAAATGACCTACTTTATTAAATTTAAAAAAGTATTGGTAAATCCAATTGTGCATGCTTCAAGCGCATTAAAAAATTACGTTTAACATGATTATATTTAATTTTTTAAGTAGTTTAAATACACAAAAGTTTTCACTAATAACCTTATAACTATACTTCCAATTTTCTGATATATTGATGTCAAACTTCAATTAAAAAAAGTTTGAAAAATGCAAAAGTAAATTGTAGTCTATTATTATTATTATTATATCATCAATGAGTTCCAGTAGTAGTCAACGAAGTACACCTTGAAGTCAATCCATCAAGTCCGGAGGTAAGGTCTATTATATATATTATCTATTATATTCTATTACTAACAAAACGACGCTAAACTCGGCACATCTAGTTCTCCTCGTCAAGGAGTTCCAGTAGCAGTAATCAAAATACACTTTCAACTCTATCTAGTCCGGAGGTAAGGTCTTATCATAACTAACAAAACGAGCCCAAACTCGGCACATCTAGTTCTCCTCGTCAAGGAGTTCCAGTAGCAGTAATCAAAATACACTTTCAACTCACTCTATCTAGTCCGGAGGTAAGGTCTCATCATAACTAACAAAACGAGCCCAAACTCTGCACATCTAGTTCTCCTCGTCGAGGAGTTCCCGTAGCAGTAGTTGTGGAACGGGCAACTATTAGCGATTTTTCTGGACCGACACGACTTGGGAACTTTACAGATTAGTGCCTACTCTTTTTTCAAAGACCAGTAACGCACCTGCGATTTCCCTGAAGTTGCCGTTGTTCATCGGCGACAATAATAATTTTTGTGTGCAGTCAAAACTAGTATGTATCAAAATATAATCACTAAAAACCAAAAATAATTTAAGACTTTAAGGGCTGATTTTTGAAGCATACGATAAAAAATCGTAGGGTTAAATATAACATAAACATTTAAAAATTTACAATTGTATTGCATGTAAATCATTTAATTTAAATAAATTTCGTAAATCTATTCTGTAAGTTTTAGGATATAAATGGAAATTACTTTTTTTCATCAAACTAAGTAAAAAATATTAAAACTATATTAAAATGCTTGAACTGTGTGAACACTGTCTACGCCATAACAACACTGCAGTGGTGGTACCACGCAAATTACCATCATCATAACCCCGATCCTAGATAACACACCACAAGGATCAAAACGAAATGATATCTCCTTTTGGGAAACAGTGGCGGATGGGTTCCTATGTCCACTGCTGAACGCAGTGCGCCTCCATAGATTGCCTTATAGGATATTGGATATTTGCCATAGTTAGCAGGCTTAGACAGGCCTGAAGATGCTGCTATCGATTACCATTTTTTTAACCTTTGTCTCTTATAATGACACGCACGAGATGGTGATGGTGGATGACCCGCTCTCATACGCCGCCTCTACACGGGGCGGCTCACGTATAATAAAAAAATATTGCTTGTCTCATATTGTATTATTGGTATTATCATATCAGTGTATGTCTGTAATATTGAAATAACTGGCTTCTATTAAGGCCGGAGGGTTATTTACATGTTAAGACATAAATAACCATTTTTTTATTTTTAGTCTATCTCTCTGTCTGCAGTCCAGGCTAATCTTCGGAAAGACTGGACCGATTGTGATGACACTTTACAAACATATATAGAGCAAAGCCAGGAGGGACTTAGGCTATATATTATAAGAAAAACTAAAAGGTTTTTTTGAGAAAACTAAAAATCATAATCTAAATGGTTTTACGATCTTAAATCTACACAACACTACATTAATCGATACTATCCGGGCGACGCCGGGGCAGATCGCTAGTAAAAAATAAACTCATGTACTCCCAAACAGACTGATAAATGTTACTAAATAACTGTGAAATCGCATTGTTACAAACTGAATGAGTCGGTAATAAACAATGTTACATTGTGGATAGATTTCGGAATGCTATTTTCATTTGCTAGCCAGTATTTCGGAGCTACGGCCACAATTCATTTTCATTTATTATTAAGTTTCTATTAATGCTTTACAATGTAGATCTTACATAACTATGTCCCAATAGAAACACTATTTATGTTTCATCGTCATCATCATTACATCCCTTCACAAGTCCACTGCCGAATATAGGCCTCCTCCAAGGAATGCCACAATGCACGGTCCTGAGCCACCTGCATCCATCAACCTCCTGCATGTCTTACCAGGTCGTCACTCCATCTACTGATACCTGACAAGACTGAGTAACCTTGAGCTCCTCATACGGACAGCAGTGAACGACCACATCTCAGATCTATAAGTCATCACTGGCAACACGAACTGGTTTTACAATCTTGTTTTCAAGTTTCGAGGTATAACTGACGTGAAGATATGTCTTTATCTCCCGAACAGCCAGCCAAGTTGAATCCGATAGACCTCTATTATTATTGACTATTTATCGTTTATTCGTCAATTCGTGTGTATATGTGTGTATGTGTATAAGAGAATTATAAACAAATTTGTTAGATATTTACTACTGTTACTACGGTATAGAGCCATGCTGCAGCTATGTTCTGGTTCTAGCACGAATAAGTCGGCTAGACCAGGGAAGGACCATGCTCTCAC
Source organism: Parnassius mnemosyne (assembly GCA_963668995.1). Taxonomy (NCBI): domain Eukaryota; kingdom Metazoa; phylum Arthropoda; class Insecta; order Lepidoptera; family Papilionidae; genus Parnassius; species Parnassius mnemosyne. The sequence goes on along the minus strand of CAVLGL010000126.1, from coordinate 39,254,948 downwards.
AGAATACCAGCGTGAAACAGCTTTATGCTGCTGTGTTTCATATGGTGAGTCTAGAGAACCGGAAACCCTTTTAACTGAAAATGAGGCATTCCATCTTAGTCCTCAAGGATGATAACGCGTCTGCATTTTAATTCTTAACGGTGTATAAATGTGGATGTCTATATCATAGGCAGGGCCACAGTATTCAACTATCATCAGGTGGACTGTGTACTCGTTTGTAACATTCACTCGTTTTGGTACTATGGGATATAAGAAACTTCGAGTAAGGTGGGAACTCGCACTATTGCCATATATTTTCCCACTAATAACGAGAAATAGGCAGTCCTTATTTCTTGGAGCAGTAAGTGAGGCCGAGGCAGCGGCAGCGGCTGCTGACGTTGCCGTGCGCCGACACCAACTTACTGGGTAAGGCCTTCCACCTTTCTAGCGCGCTTATCCAAACTAATTGACCGAATTAAATTAATCTACTTAAATTTATATATCAACTTTGAGCACAAGTTTAAAGTTGCCAGCCTCTCGGTATTCTACAGGATGCAATTCGGAGAGTGTACACAGGAATAGCAAGTCCAAATTATTCCCTCACCTTTCTACCAACGGACATTCAGGCGGTCAATGGGTCTTTAAGTCTTTAATGACGATATTTCACGCATTCGAACCAAGCAGTTAGCTTCGTCTTTAGTAATGTGTACAGTAAAGGTGTGAAATAATTTGCCAGCTGTCTTTGAGCTTTGCTGTCTTTTAGCTTACCATCTCGATGGCTCTATAGGCAACAGAGAATAGGTTTTTGTCAAGCTAACACAAAGTGATTTACCATTTATTGTTTTATTACCACTAACCGTCAGGTATGCTTGTAACCAAGCACTAGCTTATAATAAGTTAAAAAAAATCTCAGAGTATATTAACAAAAGCTGTATTATTTTTATTTTGTGTACTAGATAGCCTATTAAAATCCTTAGTGAATTAGGTCAAGAGAACTTGTAATGCAAGTGATAAGTTTTGCGAAATAAAAAAATAAAAAATTCAAGACAGTCAACAGTTATTTCCGGTTATACATTTTCGTGATAGAGCCATGCTGCTGCTATAGTAGTAGTATAGTTGTAGCACGAATGGGTCGGTTCGACCGAAGAAGGACCACGCTCTCAAAGAATACCTGCTTAAATTAGCAGCATAATGCTGCAGTGTTTCGTATGGTGAGTTTAGAGAACCGAAGACCCTTTTTACTGGAAACGAGGCATTCCATCTTAGTACTCACGGGTGACGACAACGCATCTGCTTTTTGATTCGTAATCGAGGATAGATAAAGATGTCTATGGGCCACAGCAACCACTTACCATCAGGTGGACTGTGTGATCGTTTGTCACTCTAATTATATATATAAAAAAACATACTTTTTCCGTGAGTCAATTGAATCCACGAGCCACATCGCTGCAGCCAAACGCTTATTCTCTACCGAGAATATGTCCTTTCTATGTTACATCGGTTTTTCAGTGCACTACTGTACATACACATTTTCGAAAATGCGTTAGTTTGCAAACATTTCTTTAAAGATTTGTTCATATTGCGGTACTTGTTATCTCAATTGGCTAATGTCTCTTTCCGTCACTAGTCTGTGGGCTTTGCTATCTGCATTGACGGTCGTTAGAGAATCCACTATCCAGTATTAAGGATACGGCTACAGCAGATGGGCAGCAGCACCTTCCGGAATAAAACTCAAAATAATTAAACACCGCTGTTGCCAACTCCTCCGTCAAACGTGGCAACAATGGCAAATATTCTCCGCAAGAAACAACCTATTGCGAGAGCTATGTTCAGCAGTGGTAGATAAGCTATGAATAAATAAATCTCCCTTTCTCTTAACAACCCTACAAAATTATGTTTTACTGTTTTAGTGAGAAATGTATTTATTAATATTTTTGTTTAAATTTCTTATGTATGTTTTTCCTTTATGCCAGTATTGTACTCTACGATACGTTGTGTTACTCCTGTGCTAAGCTGACTAGAACTATTCCCAACAAGCGATTTAATCTGATTGGCTTAGATGCGAGGTCAAAGACTCAGACTCTTATATAGAAACATTTTCTTTTCACTTAAGATTGTATCGTATAAAGCTCGTAGTGTGAAGAGCTCCAGTGTATTATACTATTATAATCACATTATGTTGTTTTGTAATAACGTTTTTGTAAAAGGCAAAGTTTAACGAAATATGGACGGTAACTGTCGTTAAATTCATAAATATTGGTGGTATTTTCTCTTTTTCACCCTAGCGGACCACTTTTTTTATAGAATTAGGGTGACAAACCAGCACACAGTTCACCTGATGGTAAATGGATGCTGTGGCGCATAGACATCTAAATTAATCCTCATTTTAGAAATAAAATTCAGATGAATTATCACCGATGAGGACTGAGATGGAAAGCCTAGTATACAGTAAAAAGGGTCCCCGGTTCTTTACACTCACCATACGACACACAGCAGCGTTACGCTGCAATATGACGCTGGTATTCTGTGACAGCGTGGTCCTACCCTGTCGAGCCGACGCATTCGTGCTACAACCGTAATGTAGCTGTAGCGTGGCTTTACCACGTGTGACTCTGCTGCCACTGCTGAAGTTGAACCTCTAAAAAAGGAGAATTGGCTATAATCGCCAGACTTGGCAGTCGTTTCGCACCTTTGACATTGCTTGCCAGCATATGTAGCTACGAGACTGTTGTATCGCTTTTATATATAATATGATCTTTCTGACTTTACTCATAGTGGCTTCTTAAGACACCCATGAAATGGAGTAATGGGTTCTTTTACTATATTCTCGTAGTACTCACAAACGACATCCTATATCTTTGTCTAAAGTCGATTGGAGATTTTTGTGACTACGCTAGCTGGTTATTTGCATGCCCGTTTGTCACTTTGTTTAAAAGAAAATACGTACACATTTTATTTGTACAACTTAAGACGTCGAAATAAATCTTTATTTGGATGACACTTTCGTATAAAGGACAGGCCTACGTTGACACGATTTAATAATTCATGAATACGGTGTGTTCAACAGAGTTATTACCGTGAAAATGAACTTAAGAGATTTATTTCTAATGTCACGTAGCTCGGAGGTCATGTATCTTAGACTCGGATCGTAATTTTAGGTTGTTTTTGTATTATATGAGTGAGAACGGTCTTCTGCTAGCAACCACCTGATAATAGGTGGCTACTGCAGTCCATTAACACCTTTGAACGAATCCACTTTAAATAGCGGCTGCAGGTGATTTTTTTCCCTAACAACAGTAGATACAGTTCTCTTAAATGCGTTTGGAGGCAAAAACAAAAATGAAAGCATTATTGCAAATAACTTTGCGAATAAATTTCATAGTGGTGTTCAAAATATAATACCTCAATGTAAAAATAATATTTTAGATAAAATACAATACAGACAACCTGTGAACGTAACAATTAATTTTCGAAAAGCAACACCTAAAGACATCCTTAAAATTATAAAAACATTAAACGTTAATAAAACTCCGGGTTTCGACAAAGTACGGGCGATAGATATAAAGCAAATTTGCGAAGAAATTGCTCAGGCTATTGCAAAATTGGTCAACACTTGTATAAAGACTAATAAATATCCAGACGAATTGAAAACTGGAATCGTGAGACCTATATACAAAAAGGGAAGTAAACAGGACTACGATAATTACCGTCCTATAACTATATTGCCTATAATAGACAAGATTATAGACAAATACATAGCAAGACAAATTTATAACTTTTATGGTCTGAATAATATTCTAAATGACACACAGTTTGGATTTCAACACAAAAAAAAGCACTACTCAATTACTTTCCCTATTTACCGATAACATATATGAAAATCTTAATGAAAAAAAACATGTATTGCTGTTATTTATCGACTATAGTAGGGCGTTCGATACTTTACCTCATGATGTACTGCTAGAGCGACTAGACGACTGTGGAATTAGAGGGCCAATTCTTGACTGGTGTCGAGATTATCTCAAAAATCGTTCCTATTATGTCAAAGTAGGGGATACATTAAGTAATAAAGTTTTGGTAAGTGAAGGTACAGCACAGGATTCAGTATTAGGACCGCTATACTACATCACTTACGTGAATAATATCAATAAATTGATTAAAAACTCAAAAATTTTCCAATTTGCCGACGATACATGTCTGGTGGTAGCCCACCACAATATGAATAAGGCGGTAAAACTGTTACAAGAAGACTTTACGAAGCTCATGCAGTGGTCACATGGCGCAGGTCTAGTACTTAATTCGAATAAAACTAAAATGATGTACGTTAGCTCCAGTCAAAATAGATTAAAACATAACATTACTCTTATAGCTCATAATCACACATGTCTTCATAATACCTAAAATTCAGCCCATAATAACAACTGTGAATGTCCCCAAATTGAAATAGTAGAAAAATGTAGGCATTTAGGTTTAATAATTGATGATCGTATGAAATGGACTGATCACATTGAATCTGTATGCAATAAGCTACGAGCAATCCTTGCAAAATTTTATCTCATCAAGAGTAAAGTACCTTACCAGATGTTACTGTTACTATATAATGTACTCGGCGAATCAATAGTCTCGTACGGGTTGAGCAGTTACGGACGCACTTATAAAACTCACCTTGAAAAAATATACGAGCTACAGTTGCGCATCCTTAAATGTATCACCCCTCTCAAAATAAAAGATAAATATAAAAAAATCCTTATGGTCTTTTCCATCATTGCAAAATACTACCAGTACACGACAAAGTGAAATACCTATTGCTACTTGAAAATTATGGTAAGAAAGAATTAAAAATTAGCCGTATTTATACAAAACTTACTCGACAAGCCCTTAATCCATATATAATTATCCCAAAATACAAAAATATGTACGGAAAATTTAGATTACAATATCAAATTCCCGCTATTTTGAACCAAATTCCCAAACCATTAAAAAATGAACTTACTGAAAAAAATAGTAAATATATACTTAAACAGTATTTTATCGACAAACTGTTAACGATACCTAATAATAACTTAAACTAAAATATAAAACTAAACATATAACACTCACATCATAATATAATATACATAAATAAAAAAATTACTAATTTACTAATTTTCATTTAATAATAACCATATTTTGCTTTGGTACACACCTAGATAAAAAAAAACATCTTGCTATTTTGTCACACCATTTATATACGTGTCGCAACGCGAACCGATTGAACATGATCGAAGTTACGAATTGGCGGTACATGGAAAAACTTTTGTAAGTTTATTTGTACTGTCGGATGTTATTAAATAACTATACTTAGTAATAAATAAATAAATAAATAAAAAATAACTTGAAATTATTCCCGCACTCAAGCAGTCTCAAAAGCACCTCTCAGCATAAGATCTATAGAAATAAATACAATTGATTACTAAATTCATATAAAAGTTTATACGGTACTTAAATAAAAAACAATTTAATTTTTTGTCTGTCTACTGCGTCTGTCCATCCGTCTATCTGTCTGTCTGTTTTGACTGATCTCCGAAATAGCTGTGAGCTGATTTTGACGAAACTTTCACTGACAGATAGCTAATGTTACAAGGAGTAACTTAGGCTACTTTTAATTTACAAAACGAATTAGGATTCCGCGCAAAAAATTATACCCATGAAATTCAATTGTAATAAACTCCACGCGGACGAAGTCGTGGGGAACAGCTAATATGAAATAAGTCAACCGGTGTAGGACCGCGCTTTATGGCATGTGAAAGGCAGTAATGATGATGATGATGACTTAGTAAAGAAAAAAGTTGTTATAGTGTCTGTAATCATTTAGTGGCAGTGTCGTCTTTGTATCTGTGTATCTGCATGTCCGATCAGAAGCTATGATGCCACACATCATAGTTCCTGAACGAATGGATCGATTTGGGTTAAGTTTTTTGTGTTCTTAGCAATATTTCAAGAAAATCTGTTTGGCTGTTTGAAGATCATCAGCTCTTTTTATTTCGGGGTTTTTTAAATTTTAAATTTACCTAAGTTATATCATAAAGCCTAAATAGGTACTAAAAGTTTTAGGAGAACTTTACAAAAATTACGGTAGTTCTTTCCTAACCAAGATAACGTTTTTACTCGAACTATTTTCGCTGAACCGTGAGCTAAATGGAGATTCATTGAAACGTGCTGGAGAAATCTTTGCGAGATAAGTGCGAGTTTAAATATACCACTTAATTGTCCATAAGGAACAAATAAAATAATGAAAACCGACGTGAAATTGTCCCCTCTCAATTAAATCTATTGTTATTCTTCAAACACTTAGGGGCTTCAACTCTATAAGAGAAAAAATCCAAGAATGACTTGCAATGCTAAAACAGAGTAGGGGTAGTACCTATGTGCCCTCTTGGGTCCACCTCTGAATAAATGTAAATTATTATTAACCCTAAGATTCTCTCTACATAAGTGCTATTCTGGTATTCAATTTTACGAAAAAATGTACAAAATTTATTATAATAACAATTAAAAAAATTGGCATACAGTCCTACTGAGGTATATTGCTAAGAACGCTGGGCTGCGTTTATTCGTAGAAAAGCTGTACTATGTCGTAAGAGGCGGCTACGAAAATGCCATGAAAATCTCATGGCCTCCAATAGATGACAGTTAAACGAATCTACTGTACATTAGACCTTAAGTAACCAGGACAACAGCGACTAAGTGCAGCATCAAATGTTAGACATTTGATGTAGTGAGAAGCCGACTATTCACTTCTGGATATGTTGATCGTAGAGTGATGATGATGATGATGTGTTTTGGTAATAGACACGTAAATGAGATTTTCCACATAAAAAGAAATTATAGCGAGCAGCTTCACATTACGCTTCACATCATTTTTAAATAGACTTTTGCGATCCCGTGACACCTAGTTAGAATATAATAATTTTTATTCAATATTGATTACAAGTAATTCTTATTGAACGTCATTTTTTTACTTGACCACTGGTTCTGAATAAAACCTCTGTCCTGGGAAGAACCAGAAAGAAACCCAGCGCGGCTTATTTTAAATTTTACAATATAAACAACATTAATTTTCCTTTTCTCGTGGTTACAAATTATTTACAAAATTTATATTAGAAACAGCTTGAGAACGACGAGCTCATTCCCAGGTATTATTGTCAACCATGTATTCATTTATATTATAATAACCCTTTTTATACAGTTTTTGTTTATAATAGTGAGACCTTGTATATTTTCTGGAACTTTGATGTAATAGCGCGTACATTGCCCCAAGAATGAATTACTGACACTGTGGAGTCGAGAAATTGGTATCACTAGCGTGTGTTTGTTCCTAGTGTTTACAGAGTGTATTAGCACTTTTTTTGTTAATGTGGAGAGTGGCCACTATGGGGTTTTAGTCGGTAAGAGTCCGACTTAGCCTGATATCCTCTTTTAGACCAGACGGGTATACATGAGGATTTCTCCACGTAACAATGCTTTTGCAAAATACACCAGTTGGTATGCACCTCTCGGAAGATATGCTTATACTCACTACGCTAGGCATTGACAATGCTGTTCCCTACCACAACTCCATGAAATTCGGTTTCAACGTTTTTAATAACTTTTTCGCCATCACTCGATCGCATGAACCTTACCCATTCGTCAAACAAGCAAGCAGCTAGGTGAGAGCACGAACATATTCTCCCTTACACTCAAATAAATCAACACGTTATTATTGCTAGGGTTGCAGTTAATAAATAACAACCTTTCATTCGACTCACAATTACTTTTCACGCACCAAATTGACAAGTAAATTTACGAAGTCGGGTTTTCTGGTATTTACCTGAGGATTATGCAAAAACATGTCGGCTCTGGATTAATACACATCCGAGCTGCCGTCTTTTGTAATTTATGAAATAAAATTTTCTCCACAGAACAGGTATTATGAGAAAACTCATTAAGATCGAAACGAGCGCTGCCATTTTCAATTAAAGACTTAGCTTAGCATCATGGGCTTTTCATTATTTTATCGATATAATCATATTTACTTTATCATTTATCTTAATAAACCTACTACCCCTAAAGGAGGGTAATGATTTTTAAGTGTATGTATGTATGTCTATTTCTTTGGCACGCTCTGTAGCCTAAATGGCTTCATGGGCATATGAGGTGTTGTTGGATTAGTCTTAGTTTAATTTTTTTATGCAGTCGGGTTTTTTAAATTACTGTTTTAACCAACGGGCTTGTTCTCTAATGTAGTGGATTATAGTAAACTATTTTTGATTAAGTTTTTCGTACGAATAATTTTTCACTTATAGATAACTAACGATCCCCCACGGCTTCGCACGGTTGTTTTCTGGATCTCCACAACAACGCCACCTTCCGGGTCTAGTTGTGAATCTAAACCATTGTCTAATCAATTTAATCATCATCATAATCGTTCGTTTAGGAGGAGTTTAGTCGCATACACACGGACATAAGAATTATGTTATATAAAATATGCATGTAATATACATATAACCTTTTCTCTTAAACTATTTTGTCTATTGATGAAAACTGCATCAAAATCCGCTGCGTAGTTTAAGGCCCGCCTCATACATACGGAATCCCGTTTCGGAATTCCGAACGGTAGGCAACACACAAACGGAATTCCGTTTTGCCCGCAAAATATCGAACGGAAAACTATCGTACGTGTGTGGCGGGTCATAGATTTTATATGGACTTGCTGCGTTCGGGATTCCGAATCGGAATATCGAAACGGAATCTTGAAACGGAATTCCATATGTATGTGGTGAGCCTAAAAGATATAAAGCGTACAGACGGCGGGAAGTGACTTCGTTTTATTACTATGTAGATAAGGGGCATTCATTCGGAAAATTCTTCCGCTAAAAGGCAATGGAATAAGTTAATTGCTTTGAATGTCTTGTCTCGGTCATAAATTTTTACTTACGCCGTCTCTCGTATTCCTTTAGGCGTTTTTTTGGAGTTTAGTCTAGTACACCCGTCATCGCAAAGCTACCAACATTAAAACCAATATTGTTAATAATATACACGTTATCAATAATATATGTGTATTTCTGATTTAATGTATTTATACAAAAACAAAAGCAATTTTATTTAAGAAAAAAGGTGATGTATAAATATTAATACCAAGCACAAACTACTACTACCAGTTGTTTATAAAGCTTTGGAAGCTTTATAAACTTTTTCATGGGACAATGTTTATGCTTTTAAAACAAAGTCCCAGAAAATATTCTGGAACTAATTATCAAGAAGCTTAAAATGTTTATTGAACAAAAGCTTTATATAAAGGGTAATTATAATATGAACGAATACATGATTAAAAATAACCCCTGAGAATGATTTGATGCTACTATGCTGTTTATTAATGTGTTTATATTAAAAAATAAACATATATTACGATATTTAAATAACTTGTACAATTGTAATATTTTTAAAAGTCCCGCTGGGTTCCTTACTGGCTTTTTCCAGGACTGTGGCTTTTTATCCGAACCAATGGCACAAAATCTCACGATTATCTCTCGTCAGGACCTCGTTCATTTCCTTATTAGCAAAATTAACCGCATGCAGGTAAAGTACGCACGCATTTTGAAAACATTTTTGACTACCTATAAGTTCAATATTATAAAATAAAATCATTGACGAGTACAAAATGGTTATGAAACAAAATTCACATCTTTCGTCTATATTTGGCCTTTAATTTTCTTCATGAAGGCGTATTATTATGTCTATTATCGGACACGAGCCTCTACCGTTGAAGTATTTGCTACAATCGCCATTTTTGACGGGCGAGGTGGCGATCGCAGTAACAGACGTCTCGTTCCTTTGACCCTGGTCTTTGTGAATTATTTACTTATTTTTATATCGGGTTTTTTGTGTAAAAGGTATTTCGTATCTAATAACATCATAGAGAACTGAATAAGGGTAAATCTTGTGAACGGACAACATTATGCAGATAAACAAGTTGCTTTAAATGCCATCTAGTGGCAGCCGAAAGATAATTCTGTCATTTCCCATAGTCGTCCTTTACGAAGCTCACTAAACCAAAATCAGGCGACGGATTCACATACGCCGCCACCCCACGACAAAATTTACCTTGTTATTCCTCAAATACGTTGTATTAACTTAAAAAATTAAACTATACGTTTGCTTCGAAGGTTTTAGTACTCTACTCGTAAATTTAAAAAAAAACTGCTATTCATTTTCTGCGGTGAAGATTCTATCCATCTACGTTATGCAAGTGCCTGTGCCAATATTGCCTTTATGCTTTTGAATTTGTGTAAACATTTCAAACAAAAAATAAAAAACCGAAACATTTTTCAAGTTTACGTACTGGGTGTATCGTGATGAATGTAAATTCCAAATCATAGCTTCAAGTCGACTATTACGAAGGTAGCAAAATAGTAATTTAGTGACTGTAACTGTAGATTTAGAACCATTTATCGAGCAGGTACTTATTTATTGACGTCATAATGACTTTCCGGATTCGTAGAACCAACATTACTAAAATACTTTCTCCATTTGGGTTATGGGTGTGGGTTCAGGTAATGAGGGCTAAAATCTTACGCTCACAAATGTCGCTAGTTGGGACTGAGGTGAACTTGTTTGTTACGCAGTGTCATCATTACTGAGAAGTTGTGATTTAATTGTAAGTTTTTTGGTTACCTCATACCATGAAGCTAATACAAAGTAATAAAAAAAACTTTGTATTTGCTTCATGCCTCATACATACACTGTATAATACATATGTATACATACTATACCTACAGAAAATAAAGTCTCAATGCTGTGTTCTTTCATCTTTTACACATATTAAACTTTTTTAACTCCTCTACTTTTTAGAATATCCTTAATTTGATTTATTCATTTCTAATCAAATTCAAATAAATTATAACTAATATTTAAAAAAGAAACAATAATCTCTATACTTTTCTAACAAATTAACATCCCTCCGCATTGAAATCTGTCAAATGTTTCACCTCATTCGTAAGTGGCACCGCCAGAAAAAGTCGTGAGTGCCTTCATTGTCTTACGCGATCGTAATTTCAAAATGTGGATTGGAAAACTTACCATCCACACTTGACATGTTTATGATGAAATATTTCAAGGACATCTGAAGTCTACCAACACTTCGCAGATAAAGTTTCTTTAGGAACGTCACTGCACGTGGAACCCACGCACGAACGCACTCATAGTCATCTCTCAGAGACTCATACTTGCGCCACTAACTTAGTTCAGCCGCATCTAAAGCCGGCTTGGTTTTAAACGAATGGATGAGAGGTTGCCAAAGTGTCTACGGAAGTAGTATACCACACCCTCTCACAAGGAACTAAATTCATGTCGTCGGGTCTTCTTCCATCGTCTTTAAATATTCCACAAGGCTACAAAATCGAGGAAATATCTATAGAGGCAAAAGCTTTTCGGGTAACATCGTTCAGAGAACCATGACGGGAGAACCTATCAATACTTTTCTTACATGAAATTCCATGAAGCCCGAACTCGTCGATGCCGCTACCACAAGAGCACTAAGGAGGTTGACAGATCGTCGCTCCTAGTCGGATCACAACGGCTATGCGCAGACTGTCCCCTTCAAGTAATATGCCGAATTTACTTGATGGTAAAGTGTGTTACCAGTGACTAGATTCCTTAGTCAAAACCGCTAGAAGGCATGCCTGATCTTGTTCACTATGGAGATTAAGAAAGAAATCTTTGTGCACACTCCATTCCAACGAAATATCCCACTGTATTTGTTGATTAACTTCCAGTGGAATATTTTCGCTGGGATAGAGTGTTTACCATGTGTGATTTATGATTTACAAATATGAAACTTGTAATACACGACCTGCAACAGAGAGGACAGAAAGAAACAAACCAGGACATGAGCAGCAGAGTTTCCTAATAATGATTAAAAATAAAAAACAGCGGTTGGCTACCAGCCTGCGAAGCGTGGCAACTATGGCAAATATCGCCCCTATTAGACAATCTATAGAGGAGGCCTATGTTCAGCACGGAACTTTAATAGACTGTAACTATAGGGCTAAGTGGTGCGCAAAATCTCAAAACAAGATTGTACAACCAATGCGTGTTGCCAGTGATGACCTATGGATCTAAGACGTGGCCATTCACTACTGGCCGTATTAGGACGCTGACGCGTTGTCACTCCTGAGGACTAAGATTGAATGCCTCGTATCCAGTTAAAAGGGTCTCCGGGTCTCTACACTCACCATACGGAACACAGCAGTCTTAAGCTGATTCTTAATCGAAGATATTTCTTCTTCTTTCTTATTCTTAATCGCTACACACTCGGCGGGCGTGTGTTGCACCGTGTGGCACCGAGCGTCCGGCTCCCTGTCTATGCGGCACAGGTATACAGTCGTCGAGTACTGGCCGGATCGCCTCGATGATAGCGAAGCCGGCGGTAGGGCGCAGAAGCCTTTGCTGCCATTCCGCCACCAAGACCTGACGGAGCTCCTCTCGGCGCAGCGCGATCTGCCGCTGCACCGGCCTCGAGGCCCGTGCCCGCTCTTCCTCGCGCCATCGATATAATGACGCGAATACTTTCGCCTCTAGGTCCCAGGGCGGGGATCCGGCCAGGACGCAAGCCGCCTCGTAGGAAATCGTGCGATACCCGCGGACGACTCTGACGGCCTTTGCGGTTTGCGCAGAATGGCGAGAGTGCTGGCCGTCATGTCCATCGCCGACACAGGGGCCCCATACAGGGCCATGGACCGCACGATTCCCACGTACAACCGCCTACAGGTGGCGCTCGGGCTCCCCAAGTTGGGAAGCAACGTTGAAAGCGCACCCGCTGCACCCATCAGCTTGGGCGCCAGCCGCCGGAAGTGTGGTCCAAATTCCCATCGGCTGTCTAGCACCAATCCCAGATACTTCGTTGGACTCGACAGCTATCCGGGCCCCGCTGACCACGATGTGTAATCCCGGCGGCGTTGTGCGTCGAGGGCCATGGAACACCATGGCCTCCGACTTGTTTAGGGCCACCTCCAGGCCGAGGCGCCGGATGCGGTTCACCACTTGTGACACCGCAGCCGTGGCAACCAACGCTGACACGTCACGTCAAGTCGGCGCCCGACGGGAGTTCACCTCTCAGCACCCAGTCGTAGCCGATGTTCCACAGGAGCGGTCCCAAGACTGATCCCTGCGGAACACCGAACGACATGACGACGTTCGTCGTCGACTCCTAGATCCAGGACTGGACTTAGGCAGCTTCCTCGAGTAGTTCCCTTTCGATGCGCTTAATCGGCGTTAATCGGGGATGTTGGATGGCGGCCGCTTGCGGTCTGGTAAGTAGCATCACCTAACCTAACTGCGACCGAATCGAAAGGCTTTCTAATAGTTCACATACACTAGGCATAACAGCAGATTATTCTCATAAATTATGTATAACCTGTGGATGGGTATGCAGTCGTAGTCGATAGTATTAAAGCCTTCTCGTAAACTAGCTTGTTCATAAGGCTGAAAGTTGTCGAATCTCTATGCCAGACGATCCGTAACGACTCTTGAAAACAGCTCGTAGACGCGGCTCAGAAGGGAAATGTTGGTGCGTATCCTGTATGACTTTCAGCGAATACCATTTGGTAATTCTGAGTATGAGATACACCACCTTTTTCGACACACTCCCAGTCTTCATAATTTTGTCAACGAGTAACTTGTGGACAATAAGTATGACACCTCCTTGGGACGGATGGTCACCCTTCCAAAGCCAAAGCTAAACCGGATATTCTTTACACCCCCTGCTACACCATAAACATGACTCAAGAACACCAGGGCCGCCGGAGACCAGGGGCTGTTTATTATGGCACTTCCTGTGGGGCCGCTTCTGGAAGAAAAAATTCATCATAAAGAATCCCCCTTTCTCCATCAAGTTGGCCAGCTGCTAGCCCCAACACCGCCACTACACGATGCACTGTATACATCTGTAGCACTCTGAGGGTGTCTGCGCTGTTAGCATGAACGCGCAGAAGTACATGCACAGGCAACCAGCGCCATGGATAATGAAAAATTTATTGAATTTAAATATTTGTTGCTGTTTAACATAGCCAGCCATTCCTTATTTTTAAACAACTTCCAAAAGGAGGAGCTCGACTGTGGCCGGCTTCACTCGGTAACTGTGACGTAGGCGCGGGACCCGAAGCTTGTTGTCGTGCAGAACCTGCTTGACGTGCTGAAGCTCGGCGGCCAGGTGTTTGCTGTAACAAAAATTTGCCCACGGTAGCTAACTGTGAAGGATGATGGTGGGATTCACCGTTTAAATATCGGTTTGTATGGGTCTTTTTTTCTATACACAGTGTGGCCTATGGTGTTATTAGGATTTCGAACGTGTGCCTGCTGTACTACCATATGTCAGAGGTGTCACAGACAAGATTGGCTACATCTTGAAGCGAGCTTCTATTAGAACATTCTTCAAGCCGCCGAAGAAGATTAGTTAGTTCTTACCACCCGTCAAGTGCAATATTCCTCTACAAGATGCAGGAGTGTACAAGCTTGATTGTGAGTGTGGTCTCTCGTATATAGGGCAAACAAAACGATCAATAAAAACCCACGTAAAAGAACACATAGCTGACGTGAAGCACCAACGTTCCGGGAAGTCTGCAGTTTGTGATCATATCCTTGACGGCCCCCGCTATTACATTAGATTTGATAAACCACAAATGCTCGCGAAAGAACATTGATTCCTGCCAAGGATGATACGTGAGGCTATTGAAATTAAAAAACATCCTAATTTCAATAGAGAGGGAGGCTGGGTACTACCTCCTGCTTGGGATCCTATAATTCATAAAATTAAAACAAAACCCAAGCATACCACTGCAAGACAGTTCATCAAGTAAGTTCATTCTGCGTAGATCGACCAAAATTAATAATTAAAAAGCTGAGGGTACTCCTAGTTAACTCTGACATCGGGATGTCAGTCACCTCTGTCACAACCGAAACGTCGGGAATATTAAATAAGTTAATTAAACGCGATAAAATCCGTAAAAATTAGTTTTATTCAATGTGTAGTGTTCGCGTCAATATAATAAATCATTACGATTTTAATAATTCTTTTTTTATTTGAAAGGTGGTGCTTCTCATGTGGTCTCACATAAATTTAATCAAGATCTGTTTTTGTTGTTAAGTTAGTGTAGTAGTTTTGTGTAAGTTTTTGAGTTATCCTTAATAATTTATATTGCAGTATTTTGTACGTTTTTTTTTTATTTTACCATTTGTTGCTAGCAAAATTGTAACTACGGCGACTTCTATCGAAATTATACAAACATTTTATAAATTGCACGGCACTCTGTACTTTGTCTGACTGTGTTTGTAAGATGCCGTCAGACGTCTGTCGTTAGACATGAGAACTTACGAGTATGTCTATGCCGTGTCGGCCACGCTACGTACTGATATGAATCGAACACACTTGCTAGAGATCGCGACGCAATTCTTTTCCGCGTTTTAATTTACTCTATTCCTCAATGTGAGTGGAATAATAGGTCAATGTCAATGTATGCCAACGACTTCAATTTCACACCGTAAACCACATGACATAAATGAACCGCAAAAGGCAATTAGAGAAAGAGGTTCATCACAAGTTTACTAGTTAATGTTTTGCTGAAGACAAAATAGTGAACTCATGCAGCATCCTTCTGTCTTCCGTCCGCACGTGCTTCCATGTCATTAATTGTTTTGAGGAAGGTCGATGTTAAGGATAATGTATAAAATTTAGTTTTTATAAAACGTTATTGAACTTATATATCAATACACTAGGATTTTCTTCTGTATCTTAGAGGCGCTCTATATACATATATTAAACATAGATAAATTCTCAGAACTGGTGTACAATTATTTCTAGGCCATGCAAACCCTTAGAAATCGAACCCGCGGCTTAACAACATGGCAGCCAAACGTTTAGCTACTGCGCTATAATAATTTATATTTCGCTAGTATGTTTGTACATGTACATTGTACATAATAAATCAGCATCAAGCCGTAAATAGTTAATTGCTGGACGTAAGCCTCTCCATTAGTAGGAAGGATTTGTCATTAACGCCGCGCTTACTAAGCGGATTAGAGATCGTAGTACTAAAAGTCTCGCGTCTTTGATCCTGCTCCCCTCACCGCTCGATATTGTGTCGGTATTTCATGTCTTTTGTATACGAGGTGATACCGTTATTAATCGGAGGCAATGCGATGTTTCAACCATTTTCAATTATCGCCTTTTACAATACTCCAGTCATGTAGTTTATAGATATGTACGTGGTTCCAGGCCGTGGTCCGAGATAGTTATTCCATTGTGGAATAACTATCTCAGAGGACGGAAAATAATTTTACATGTTGAAGTCAGGGATGTAATTCTTCTATACACTTCGTCTTTAAACATAATTTACACGCACATCGGTTGAACACGGTCTTTGACAATACTCTTACTCCTTGGATAATGCAGAGGTAATAAAACCACACATGTGAGAGCGTACTAGGGCTAGGGTGAAAAATTTGATTGGATAATTCCGATCTTGACCAGATTTTAACAGCCAAGACCGGACTCCGACCATATAGATCGGATTTTTACCACGCCGGCTATGCTTGTAGGTCAAGTAACACGAGACACGCGAATCGCGCTAGCAAGTGCATAATTTGAAGCACATTATGTTATAGGTTATGGTATATAAAAGTCCACTGCTATACATAGATCCCCCCATAGATTGCCTCATAGAAGGTCTGATATTTTTAGTAATTGCCACGCCATGCCAGGGGGTTGACAATCGCAGTTTTCTGATTTTGTTTTAGATGTTATTAAGAAGACACTGCTGCTCATCTCCTGGTTTCTTTCCTTCTATCGCCTCTTACTACACTCACGGAACGATATGGATTAGTGGACATCTGCAATACATTATTTATAAAGAATTTTGTAGTAAAATTTGTGGAAAGACCAACTTTTAGAAATCTGTTGCTAGTATTGGTTGGAAGTTGAAATAAATTTATTTCAACTAAGACATAAAGCGTAAATACAATTGATAGAGTTTTATTGTCGGATAAATACCGGATTTCTTTTCCAAAATCATGATTTTAACCAACTGCGACTGGATCTCAAATTCTAGGTCCTGGATAAGACCGAATTCATAGTTAGTTAGTCCTACCATGCAACGGTATAAATTATATTGTCAATACCACCGCAACGCTATAAATCAGCGTATTTAATGACTCTGGTATGCAGAACGAATTAGAGGATAGTTAAAGTTATATCCTATATACGTCCCACTGCTGGATACACCGCGCTGCCCAAATGCGTGTTAGCGAACTTCAAATGTTTTTTCATATTTCTCAGACACGCAGGTTTCCTCACGATGTTTTCCTTCAGCGCGGAGCACGTAGTAAATCAGCACTTAAAATTGCAAATAACAATTTCATTGGTGATGGCGATAATCGAACCCGGGTTGCTGGCGTACTGTGAAATTTACAGGGAGCGCTTAGCCCCGACTTACCACGGCTCATAATAATTCATCTGCACCTTCGTTCATGAAATATTACGTGCTAGTAAAAAAGAAGAGCAACAACTACAAAAAGAATTCGGAAAGATTATTAAAGTGGATGGAGAGTAGTGGACTGTATTTATACTTTACTGGCGGTGTGAGGTTAGCTATACTAGGGGACTGCTCGAAGAAAAGATGGTACTTTTAACTATACTATATTCACTATTTACAAAGGGTTCGGCACTATTAACTAAAACACTATTCAAAGAGGGAGGTCTTCAGTATGGAGTCTTCTTCCAGGTTTTCTGTCTTGATTCTTCCTTGTTGTCTTCTCGAGTGCCGCTTCCGAATGAACGCTTCCGAATGAATGCTTCCGAATGAACGCCCACGGCCTAAATCGCCCTTCTTATATTCCCGAGGAGAGCGCTTCATTCCGTGGGGTTATCCGCCCGATGGCAATTTTCGCCGCACGCGCGCTGATTGGTTGCCCGATATCGCGTGATCAGCGCCGGCGTGCGGGGTGCGCGGGACGTAACGGGGAACGAAGGGGCGACGGGGCGGCGGGTCTCTCGCTGTCCGTAACATTCTCCCCCCGGCGTAGCCTTGCGAGCCTAGGCTGCACTCGGGAGGACGGCGAACCTCCTGACCGGCCGCCGCAGCAATCCGCCCCTGGTCCTCACTTCGACGTTCCGTACCACGCCGTCTGGTCCGGGAAAGGTCCTCGTTATAACTCCTCTTGGCCACACGTTCCGCGGCATGGTCCCGTCTGCCACCACGACGAGGTCTCCTTCTTGTACCGGGCGCTGCTGCACGTCCCTTGAGTCTCGGCGCGCAACCAGTGTCGGCAGGTACTCCTTCACCCAGCGCTTCCAGTACTCGTCGGCAAGTCCCTGCGCCGCTCTCCACGCCCGACGATCATTAGGCGTGCACGGCGCGGTCACTGGAAGGCTCGATGGTCCCAGCAGCAAGAAGTGGTTGGGTGTCAATGCCTCTTCTTCGTCGATGTCGACCGGTACGTGCGTCAACGGTCGAGAGTTAACGGTGTTTTCGGCTTCTGTGAGGAGCGTCGCTAATGTTTCCTCCCGTGGGCTCTTCTGATTGAGTGTGGCTTCGAGCGCGGTCTTCACCGAGCGCACGAGACGCTCCCATGCGCCTCCCTGGTTCGGCGCACCCGGCGCGATGAACTTCCAATCCGTCCGCCGAGTCAACACGTAGTCCTTCAGCAGGGGTGCCCACTCTTCCATCGCCCGTCGTAATTCGGTGTCCGCCCCATGAAAGTTTGTCCCGTTATCCGAGTAGATGACCCGTGGCCACCCACGCCTAGCCGCCATGCGCCGCAATGCCGATATCGCCGAGTCCGTCGTTAGGGAATAAACTATCTCTAGATGTACCGCGCGCGTCGTCAAACAAGTGAATAACGCTATCCACCGTTTTTCATGCCTACGTCCTATTGTTACCGTTATAGGCCCGAAATAGTCGATTCCGGTGTAGGTGAATGGTCGCGCGAATGCCCCTAACCGTTCAGGTGGTAGATCTCCGATAACCGCTGGCCGTGGTGTCGCCTTGCGTACCCTGCACCGCAGACATCTCCGCTCCACTTCTCGTACGGTCGGTCGTAGTCGAAGTATGTGATATCTCGTGCGTAGGTCGTTCACTACCCGTTCCCTGTTGGCGTGGCTTGCTTCCTTATGCGCCTTCTCCACAAGCAGCTTTACAAACTGGTGGCGTCCGTTCAGGATGATGGGCCTCTTCATTTGGCTGTCCACATCGGCTGCGTCAATCCGTCCTCTAGCTCGCAGCCTCGACGCCATCTTCGAATGTGGGGTCGAGCTTCCTTAACGCGCTGCCGGTTGCCAAGTTCCTTCCTTTCTGCAGTCGACTGATGTCTTCAGCAAAACTCTCTTGTTGACTTCGCTCTATCCACATCCGCTCTGCTTTCTGGATGTGGTCCAATGTTAGTCCGTGCGCCTTTCCTCTCATGGCATCGACGAACTGTAATATCCGAGCGGTGGCCCTGACCAATCTCTCGTAAGAAGAGAACCTCTCGATGTCTGGCATGTGTGGAGCGCCCCTGGTGTCGCTCTGGTGCGCCACGACTTCCTCCAGCTCGTCATCTTCATCCCCTGCCTTCTCTTCCCGTCGTCGAGGCCATCGATCTTCCTCTTCGTACAGGAATGGCGGTCCCGTAAACCATTTGTCGCTCTCTTCCTTGTACGTATAATTAATGCGCGTTGCCTGATCCGCGATGTTGTCTGCGGTCGGTATCCACCTCCATTGCTCGGGTGACGTCTTCTCCGATATCTCCCCTAATCTATGTGCTACGTATGGGGTGTAACGCGCCGTATCGTTTTGAATCCAATGGAGCGCCGTAGTGGAGTCTGTCCAATAAACTACCCTATCGGCTACCACTCTGTGCTCGCCTTGCACGAATTCCGCGAGTCGCGCGCCTATCAGATTCGCCTGTAATTCTAACCGTGGTATGCTTTGCGCCTTTATCGGGGCGACTTTCGCCTTGGCCGCCACTAATCGTACCTTAACCGTTCCGTCGCGGTATCGTAATCGCCAATACGCCGCGGATGCGTACGCACGTTCGCTTGCGTCGCTGAACACGTGGAGCTGACGCTCTACCACTCCCCCCGTAGGAGCATAGCACCTAGGCAGCCGCAGTCGTGATACTTCCTCGACGACTCGCAGCCACCTCTGGAATTCCTCAGCTGCCTCCTCGGGTAGTTCGTCGTCCCATCCGACCTTCTTCATCCGCCACAGGTCTTGCAGCAGGATCTTGGCGGTGATGGTGAGGTAGCTCAGCAGTCCAAGCGGGTCGAAGACCGACATGACTGCACTCAACGCCTCTCTCTTGGTCGGCGGCCTCTGCAGCGTCTTCACCTCGTTCGGTACCCGGTTCATGGATGTGTTAAACGTTAAGGCGTCTTCATTGGCCATCCATAATAGCCCTAGGGTTCTGCCTGGGCTGTCTTGTCTCAAGCCTACCTCCTTAGGCTTGCTCGCTAATAATTCCTCCGGCTTGTCTTCTAGTAGGGCTGCGTGGTTCGAATTCCAGCCCGCTAAGGTGAAGCCGGCCTGCTGGTGGACTTCCGTAACCTGCCTCGCAGTGTTTACCGCTTCCTCTACCGTAGCATAACTGTCTAGGTAGTCATCCATGTAGTGACTACGTACGATAGCGTTAAGTGCCAACGGATGTGTCTCAGCGTGTGCGCGCGCGTTATGATCCCTAACGCTATGTGCGAGAAACGGCGAGCTCCTCGCACCGAAAATCATTGAAGTCATAACGTATTCCCGCGGTGGGCTGGATCGCTCGTTACCTCGCCACAGAAATAATTGCGCGGGTTGGTCGCGACGGTCAATCTTAACGCGTAAGAACATTTCCCTAATATCCGCTGACACGGCTATTTCGTTCTCCCTAAATCTGAACAGTATGCCCGGTAGGTTCCGTAACAAGTCGGGGCCGTCAAGCAAATAATCGTTCAAACATTTACCGGACGCACGCGCTGCCGCGTCGAAAACCACTCTCGTCTTCCCAGGCTTGTTCGGGTTTCGTACTGCGAAGTGGGGCAGGTACCAGCTCCTAGGGTCCTCTTTCTCCGTCCCCTCGGCTTCCCTTGCGTATCCTTTCGCCAGGAGGTTATCTATTTGTGCGGTATAGGCGTCTCGAAATTCCGGCGATTTGTCCATCTTCCTCTCGATCGTCCGCAGTCTTCTAGCAGCCATCTCGTAGCTAGGAGGCATCCGCACGTCATCGTCCTTCCATGGCAGTCCCACCTGGTATTGATCGCCGACCTTCTTGACGGTGCGCTGGAATATCTCGACAGCGCGCTCCTCTTCCCGTCGCGGCATATTCCTTGGCGAGATACCGATGGAATCGATCTCGTACTGCCGTTTGAGGAGTTCCGTTATCTCCTCGTCTTGACTCGCGAACGTTCGGATGTCCCTATCTATCCGTCCGCTACTGCTTACGACGTGTAACACGGTTTCACCGTCCTCCCTACACGTGAATCGCGGCACGGTTCCCTGTATCACCCATCCTAATAACGTACGTGCAGCTATAGGCTGCCTTCGACGCCCTATCCTCAAATTACGGGTGATTATTAAATGCCAATTGTCGGCTCCTAATAATAATCTCGGTTTGGCGTCCTCATAGCAAACCGAGCTCGGTAGGTCGCGTAAATGCTTTAGACGTAAACACTCTTTATTTACCGACTGCGAACTTATCTGTAAATTCGTTACTGTACGCGCATTTATTCTATACATCTCGCTGCGCGATTTTCCACGTATGCCTATGTTAACTAGCCTGCTATCGGCCTCGCGCTGACTATTGCTTATTCCCCTAATATTCAGCGGCTTTACCGGTCCTTCCGCTCCTAACTCACGCGCTAAGTCGTCATCGATCAACGAAATAGTCGAACCTTCGTCGAGCAACGCGTACGTGTCTATTTCCTTACCGTGTGGTCCACGTAACGTAATGGGACACACTTTCAACAATACGGATGCATTCCTACCGACGTTAGACGCGACGAGTACGGTCTCATCTGGTTTGGCCGATGTCTCAGGTGCGTGGGTCTTGCGGGTGTGAAGGAGGGCGTGGTGGGGGGCGTTGCAGCCGTCGATGCCGCATTTCTTTGCTTTACATTTAAACCGTCGGTGTTTACTATTTAAACATAGAAAACATACCCCGTCTTCTTTTACCCAATTCCACCGGTCGCCCACACCCATTTGCGCTAACTTCCTACACTTGGCGATCGCGTGTTCACCTCCGCAGCACATACAAGAGGCACTACCGGTGTCCTCCTGTGCGGTGAACGTTTTTACGTCGCGAGCCCTATTCTCTACGCGGCGTGTCACTATCCTTTTCGACGGCGGCGCCTCTCGTCTTACGGGCGATTCCTTAGTCGGCTCTACGGACGTATAGGCATGACTCAACGCACGATCAGCCTCTCTCATCATGAACCTGGACAGTGTAACGATGTCCGGCTCATCTGCACTCCCGTAGTGCTCCGCATAATCACACCAACGCGACCGTAAGTGAGGGCTTAACTTACTCGTTACCTCCCTAGTAAGCATTGGATTTTGCAGATATCCCTTGCCGTCGACGTTTTGCAAAATGCACACGATATTTTGCAACTTTATTGCGAACGCATTTAATTCCTGTGCGGTTTGACCCGGGCGCGGAAGGCGTTTCAATTCTTCTAACGCGCGATCGATAATTACTTCTGGGCGGCCGAAACACTGCTCTAATGTTCGCATAATATCTGCTGGATCCTTCGCGGTAAACAGCAGTGCCGATACTACTTCCCTAGCTTCACCGCGTAAGCAATTTCTTAACCTTGCCATATTTTCCGTATCTGTGAATCCATATAGACGCGTGGATTCTTTCATCGCGGCTTTGAACGCTAACCATTCCGCGGCCGAACCGTTAAAAATAGGCAAGTCCTGCGTCTGCTTCGCGGCAGCGGGCCTAACTCTGACCATATTCTCCAGAGCTTCCGCTAGTCGCTCTATACCCCTATCCTTTCCTCGCGGAGTAAGCGACCTATCTCTATCCCTATCTCTCTCTAGCCTACGCTGTGGCGCTGGCGTCCTATGCGCACCTACATCCCTATACGGCGACGATAATCTACGATCCGTGCGGCGATGTGGCGATGGCGATCTACGTACACCTACATCCCTATGCGGCGACGGTGATCTACGATCCGCGTGGCGATGTGGCGATCTATGTGTAGGCGATAGAGTGCGGCGTTGGACGCGCGACGGCGACGTAACCCGTACACGACGATCCACCTGGTTCATTCCTACGGCGACTCCATCTTCCGTCTGTACCGAATCTATGCGGCGCGGTTGAACGTTATTCGCTTCCGTCCTCCCCTGGGCATCTTCACTGTAGTCGTAACCGGTTACCCTGTTCGGTAGGGTCTGCTCTAACTCGATGCGGGGCGCGGGCTGAGAGGGGCGGGAAGGCGACTCCCCCCGCACAGTCTCTACGTTCTCTAACCACCTATCAACGCGTACCCTATTTTCAACTAACTCGTCTTCGTTGACACTTTCCCTATCTGTTTCTTCTTGCAGTTGCGCGACGTCCCTAGCGTACTTCTCCCTAATAAGATCTTCTTCCAACTGCAATTGCTTGCTCCTAATTGCAGCTAGTTCCTCCGCGGCGTTATATTCAATTTGCTTTAATTTAGCTATCGCACTAGCCGCCGACCGGGCTGAACGAACGGAGCGAACCGACGGGGCGCGGGGCGCGGGCCTATGTACGTCTGTTACAGGCGCGACGGTACGTACTATCGAACTAATCTCTGTAGACGGAAGATCTTCTATAATCGCGGCGAGTGTCTCTGTACGCGGCGCGGAAATGCTAACCTCTCCCAAACGATCGGTCGTGGACACGGACATAGCGGGCCGCGGCGGCGGGGGCGCGGGCGCGGGCGTAGATGCGGGCGCGGGCGGGGCCTGGAGCGCGGGCGCGGCGGAGGGCGCTTGTGCCATCGTGAGATAATCGGACGGGGACGCGGGTGCTTCTTCGAATATGCGCATTCCTACCGGCGTGTCATCATCGTTCCGTGTCTTCTGGCTTCGTGTCTTCCTCATGGTCCCACGTTGCGACCTCCGGTCGTCTTCAAAAAGACGTACGTACAGTCTTTAAAAAGACACACGTATGGATGTCGTTCCCGCCACAAGGGCGTTACCAGATGGTCACAGTTTGGCACCAGTAGGGAGTGACCACTGGCCGCGTAAACGCGGTTAAGAAACAAGAAATTGTCTGGAAACTGACAATAGACGTGTATGACGTAGGCGTAACAAGAAACAGGGAAGAAATTAGTACCGACGATCTTCTCTCTTCGTCGACGAACTTCTTTCTTCCTTGAAGATCTTCTATAATAATCTTCTCTCTTCTGTAATTATGTTCTTTCTTCTATAATTACGTTCTTTCTTCTATAACTGCCTTCTTTCTTGTTTCTTCTTACTTCTTTCTTCTTTCTTCCTTCTTCTGGCTGCTATCCGGCGACGATGGACCAAGATAAAGTGGATGGAGAGTAGTGGACTGTATTTATACTTTACTGGCGGTGTGAGGTTAGCTATACTAGGGGACTGCTCGAAGAAAAGATGGTACTTTTAACTATACTATATTCACTATTTACAAAGGGTTCGGCACTATTAACTAAATCACTATTCAAAGAGGGAGGTCTTCAGTATGGAGTCTTCTTCCAGGTTTTCTGTCTTGATTCTTCCTTGTTGTCTTCTCGAGTGCCGCTTCCGAATGAACGCTTCCGAATGAATGCTTCCGAATGAACGCCCACGGCTTTTTTTTTTTTGCGCCCGAAGCAATTGGAAAAGGGCTACCCCGAAGGGAGGCAGAAAATGCATTACGCATACCACGATGGCCGGTCCATCGTGGTTATGAGGGACTCACTACCTACAAGGGGGAACCTAAGTGATACCCTCTAAAAACTGCCTTTGGGGACTGGCAACCAGCTGTTGAAAGCTTCACATGCCGTATCGTAAAGCGACCCTCTTTTGGGAAAAGAGGGCGCAGGCGGCTATAAGCCGCTGAGGGAGTGCCTGGGAAGGCAAATTAATTATGAATAACTTAATTAGAGTTGGCCTGAGCCGCCAGGAGGCAGTTCAGGTCGTTTGAAAGTTTATTAGGCGGGTCCGAGAGGGAGTTCCTCGGCCTGCGGACGCTATAGCGGGAGGGGAGTGGGGCTGCATAATTAGCAGCCTCACGAATAAAATGATTGGAATGCGACTCTGAGGCTTTGAAGAAGTTCTCAGAGAGTTTTTTAAGGAATTGTTGAATTGTAGGGAGCTCTAGGTCCCGATGAAGGTCGGCATTGCGGACGTACCAAGGTGCGTTCGCAGCTCGACGACAGAAAAGGTTTTGAACTACTTGGAGTTCATTAATAATTTTAGGGTTAGAGTGGGCGAAAATGGGGCCCGCGTAGGACATGACTGGTCGTATACAGACCTTATAAAGGGTACGCTTGTTTCTGAGGGACATTTTACTGTGTCGGCCCAACATACTGTTGAGCCTATTCAGGTAAAAACGTGCGTGACGGGTTACTCTTTTGACGTGGGGCCTGAAAGTTAGCCCTGTGTCTAGAGGGACACCTAAATATTTGGCAGACGTATGCCAGGGGACAGGGGTCCCTAGCATACGTATTGGTGGAGTGTTTTTGAGACGGCGTCGTTTATAATCGAAGTGAACGGCGGAGCTCTTCTCCGGGTTCACATCGATGCGCCATTTTTTGAACCAAGCTCCTAGGTCATCAACTGACTTTTGGACCTTGTTCCGTTTGAAAGGTAGCGAGATACCTTTGCAGTAGAGAGCAGTGTTGTCTGCGAAGAGGGAGAGCTGAACACCTTTCGGCGGAATGGGAATGTCGTTGGTGAACAGTATGTACAGCAGAGGAGCAAGAACTGAGCCCTGAGGGACACCAGCTTTGATGGGGCGCTGTGAAGATAGCGTGCCTTCGTGTCTAAAACGAAAGGTACGATGATTAAGATAAGAGGCCACGAGACGTACTAGACGATCGGGGAGACCTATTTTGTATAGTTTGTAGATAAGGCCTGTATGCCAGACTCTATCGAAGGTTTTGGCGATGTCGAAAAAGACCGCGATAGTCTTATGACGACGGGGATAAAAACCGCTGAGGATATATTCCACAATACGGTGAACTTGTTGAGGGCAGGAGTGTTTCGCTCGGAAACCGAATTGATGGGGAATGATAAGAGGGTCACCGTCTGTGGGAAACAGATGGCGCCTCATGCGATTTTGAACGACTCTTTCAAAGAGCTTGCCCATGGCCTTGAGGAGGCTAATGGGACGATGACTGGAGGGGAGATTAAGAGGCTTGCCTGGCTTGGGAATACCAATCACAGTTGCCTCTTTCCACGTAGTGGGAAAGTAACTAAGGTTAAAGCAGGCATTGAAGATAATAGATAAAAGGGTTAGCACCTGCTCAGGAAAGTTTTTTAGGGCTTGGTTGGAGATGCCATCCGCGCCCGGAGCCTTTTTAGGCTTAAGTCCTTTGATGAGGGATGAAAGCTCATCATTGGACACAGAGATAGGTTCGGAGGCTGTAGGGGACGAGTTCCGGCGGCGGACCTCATCCTCCACTGCCTGGACGTGTGAGGGGTCTACGGGTTGAGAGCTAGGAGAGCATTGAGCGGCAATGCTGTCTGCAAAGCACTCAGCCTTTTCCTCGTCCTCGAAGGCTACCGTACCGTCGGG
Organism: Parnassius mnemosyne; assembly: GCA_963668995.1. NCBI lineage: Eukaryota > Metazoa > Arthropoda > Insecta > Lepidoptera > Papilionidae > Parnassius > Parnassius mnemosyne. The sequence goes on along the minus strand of CAVLGL010000126.1, from coordinate 39,228,230 downwards.
ACGGGAGAGAGGGGGAGTGTGGAAGATAGCGTCTATGCGGAGGGCTCTTGCCATCTGATAGTACGCTGTATAAGAGGGAGAGAAATTCTCCATGAGCTTACTCTTTTCGAGGTCTCGAAATTCAGAGAGGCAGAAACGGAGTTCTCGTTGAAGACGATTGGCCGTGCGCCTATATTCGGGCGTGGGATATTTTGCTGCTCTCCGGAAAGCAGCTTTTTTGGCTTTTAATAGGTTGCTAATATGCAGGGGAAGCCCACTATTATTAGCAACCGGGACGACCCTTTCATTCTCCTTAAGGGAGGTTTTAAAAAGGGTGGAGAGTGAATCGACCGCGGTGTCGATTTTTTCAGGACTGTCTAAGTCCGAAGATAGGGAGATGGGGGAGTCCTGTGAGTCCAGAGCTTTCGCTAGGGACTCCTTGAAGCCCTTCCAATTTGTGAAGGTTTTAGTAGAGGGTGTTGGGAGTGGTGGCTGATGGCCAAGAATGAGAGAGACCGGTCGGTGGTCGGATCCTAGATCGTCTAGTGTCTCGATTGCCCTAAGGTTGAGAGAAACTCCTTTGAGTAACGCAAAATCTAGTACATCGGGGGCATAGTCGGTGTTATCGGGAAAGTGAGTAACACCGAGAGGACTGTGGACGGTAATATCAAGAGACTGCGTGATATCGAGCAGTAACTTGCCACTACGGGTGGTAGTACGGCATGTCCATTCAGTATGCTTGGAGTTAAAATCTCCAAACATAATGACTGAATTGCCTAGAGATAAAATAGCCTCAAAATCTTTTTTGAGGGGAAGGGTTTTAGAAGGGATGTAACAGGAGGCTATGAAGATGGACTGATGTCCAGTCATAGCTAGCCTGCATACCGTGGCTTCCATGTTGGAAAGTTGCGGAGTAGAAATGGGAGAACAGTGGAGTGTCTTCTTGTAATAAATGGCCGTACCGCCGCCTCGGCGGTCGGGTCTATCATTACGAAGAAGAGAGAAGTTTTTGATGGAAAGGCCTTTAGTGTCCTTAGTATTGAGATTAGTTTCCTGTAGGAGGAGGAAATCGGTTTCACGATTTTGAAGAAAGAGCTTAAGCTCTGGGAGGTTATTTCGCAAACCGCGAATGTTAAAGGATACAAGCGATAAACCCTTAGGTTTGATACGACCGTGGGATTTTGGTAGAGCAAACTGCTCTGTCATTGTGAGTTAAGTTAATTAAGTTAACTTAACTTACAATGAGCACAAAAGATTATGATGCTCTGCAAGAGCGAGGAGACGGTCCTGAGGGGACCTCGCAGCGCGCAATTTGCGTGCTAACACAGCGATTTCCTCAACGTTGATGTTCCTAATTGCGGAATACACCGTTTTTAGGTCATCAGCCATTGAGGGCTGTGATTGTTGTGGTTGAGGGGCGGAGGATGTCCGCGGTGGTACTGCCTTTTTGGGGCCCCAGGGAAAAACTGGAGGCTGCATAGGCTGAGAGAAGCCCGGAGGGGGCCGAATAGTGCCCTGAGGGGGCCTAGGAGGACCCTGAGAGGGTCGAGAGAAGCCCTGGGTGGGCTGAGAAAGGCCCTGACGGGGCATCCGTTGGTAAAGAGCCGGGAATGAGCGGTCATTGACCGGCGGTGGAGCTTGCCTACTGGGGCGAGGATGAGGTGCGCAAGGGCAGCCTCTGTAGTTAGCCGGGTGGCCCGTTTGTTTACACAGGACACACGCGGGTGGGGATTCGGCGTCTTTGGGCCGAGGACACTCTTTAGTGTTGTGGGGTTCAAGGCACTTAACGCACCTGGGTGGGGCGGAGCAGTTGGCCGCCGCATGACCATACAGCTGGCAACGGTGGCACTGCGCCGGGAACCCGCGCCTATGTGGAGGCTCAACCCTCACTCTCGACAGGCCGCACACTGTGCGTACCTGCCGGAAGATGGCTTTCGCCTCCGGCACGTTGGTTAAAATTACTAGGGCAAGAGAGAACCTCTGGCCTGTTCTACTGTGCATTTTGTGCACGGCTTCTACGGGGAAACCTTGGGACTTAAGGTCCTCAAGGATTTCTTCGTTTGAAAATTCGAATGGGACGCCGCGGATGACGGCCCTGACTTTGCGCTCTTCCGGAAGAGCGTATGTATGATAAGAAACTCGTTCGGCTGTGAATAGCCTGGTGAGTCGCCGGAAGTCGTCGATTGATTGGGGGATGATCTTAATAGCCTCCCCGAAGTTGATGGCGTGGTCATATTTTATGCCTGCGTTGTAGCAGGTTTTGGAGAGTTCTGTGAATTTAGCCTTGTCTCTTAGGAAGACAGGGGGCGGGACTTGCTTCTTGGCAAGGACTGGAGCACAGCGAGAGGCTGGCTTGGTCGGAGCGGGAATGTCTAGTGACATAAGTGGGGCTGAGGCAGCGGCGGGGGCTGCGGGGGCAGAGGCGGCAGCGGGAGCTGCGGAGGTTGAAGGAGCGGCAGGGGCCGCTGAGACAGGGAGGGTGCGGTTTTTAGCGGCGCGTTTACCGTTGCGCTTGGAGTTCACCGTGGTGAACGAAGAATCCCCGGTTCCGTCGGAGTCACAGGACTCCGATGAGCCGGTGCCAGAATTGGTGGCGGGCCTCTTCCGGGAGGCCGATGCAGAGGACTCGGAGCATGCGTACTCCATTTCTAATGGGGCGAAAGAGTTCTTTGTCTCTAGGTAGGCCGCAAGTACGGGCGGCGGTTGGAGTGCCTGACGGGCAGGGGGAGTAACATGGGCGGCGATGGCGGCAAGGGCCGTCTCATCGAGGTTTAGGCCCAGACCAAGAGTTTGGTTTAGGGCGGCGACGAGGGACTTAATTTGGGTAATTGTGGACATGTTGAGGGCAGTAGTTTTACGAAACGTATTTGATACGGAAGGGGCTAGTGGGTGCTGTTCTGAAAAGAACAGAGACGTTATGTACCTAAACAGTAAGGGCGGGATCACCGTTCTGAGAAGAACGGGACGTTCTTAATTCTAGGAGTAAGTGCCCCTGCTCTCAAAAGAGCAGGGCCTTGCTCTGAAAAGAGCAAGTAACTCCCTAGAAACAGTATATACACGTACACGTTATACAAATAAATAACGAAAACAAAATTAGAAATAGTTAACAAAAGAATTAACAATAAAAATAACAATAACAAGCAAGACCAACAGTCAAACCGCCCCGCCCGGAGACAGGGAGGTAATAACTGGAGTTAGCGTAAAATGACTCACCAAGGCGTCGACGCTGTAAGCGCGAGCAGGACAGCGGAGGCGCGAGAGCGAGAGAGCACTACCGTACGGGGACGGATGCGCGGACTACCTGGACACGACCGCTCGAGAGCGGTGCCACAGGCGGAAGTGCGCCCACGGCCTAAATCGCCCTTCTTATATTCCCGAGGAGAGCGCTTCATTCCGTGGGGTTATCCGCCCGATGGCAATTTTCGCCGCACGCGCGCTGATTGGTTGCCCGATATCGCGTGATCAGCGCCGGCGTGCGGGGTGCGCGGGACGTAACGGGGAACGAAGGGGCGACGGGGCGGCGGGTCTCTCGCTGTCCGTAACAATTATGTTATGTAGGGGCAGAAGTTAATCCGCAAACTACGCTGTCAAGCTTGGGTCGGCCACTCAATATCACCGATATTCAATATTAAAGTGAAAAATCGATAAGCCCTTATTTGTAAAAAAAAAATATTTTTGGATTTACCGTTACAACCTATCAAGTATACAGCTGGACCTAGGCCTCCCCCATAGCTTGCCTTGTATAGATATTTGCCATAGATGCAATGTAGGCGGATTGGCAGCTGGCAGTTTGCTGCCCATCTCCTAGATTGTTTCGATTGTTTACCTCTTACGAAAACAGGTCAGTGTTTAGATTAAGAAAAATAAAAAAAATCAGAATACAAATAAGTTTTTTATTATATATAAAACACCATTTACATACAACATAATATTATATTCATTGAACAAATTTACCTTATTTTGTATCACACAGTAAGTAATACTCGTAGTACAATACAAGCTCGTATTGGATTATTATGTCAACGTGTAAGTTAATAAATAAATGCATAGAGTTCATGAAGTATTAAATAATATGTTAGCCAGCATCCAAGCAGAAAATTAAAACTTAGCAGCCCAGCTTTATGATAAATAACTAAAGCATTCCGAGCTTGTAACTTTATGATTAAATTAAAAAAATACTTATAACCTATTAGCCATTATCGGTGTTGATTATATTAAAAAAATTACTAAAATTAAAAGGTACCAATGTACTTAATTATTTATTATTTAAATCTTAAATTTACTTATTTAATATAGTGATTATAAGTAATATAGCATCAATTTTTGAAGCGTCAGTAGCCTAATGGCAGGGCGCGGACCGCGAACTGGAAAGGTCGTGGGTTCGAATCCGCCATTCGACTACTGTCGTGAACCACTTCTAACACAAGCATTTTAAGCTTACCAGAAGTGGTTAAAGGGAATATTAGTAATGTTCAATAGCATTACTAGTATTTTTTTTCAATCGCTAATTTACAGTAACAAACAGACATAAAATTCAACTAACGGTGACCGTTACGGATACGTTATCATCTCATATAAACTAAAATGAAATATCACGTTATGATTTCTTATATTTACGCGAACACTACACATTGAATAAAACTATTTTTTACGGATTTTATCGCGTTTAATTAACTTATTTTATATTCCCGACGTTTCAGTTGCTTTCCAGCAACCGTGGTCACGGGGGACTGAGGTGATTGACGTCCCGATGTCAAAGTTAACCCGGAGTACCTTCAGCTTTTTAATTATTAATTTTGGTCCGATCTACGCAGAATGAACTAACTGTGTCTTGAAGTCTTGCAGTGGTATGCTTGGGTTTAATTTTAATTTTATGAATTACAGGATCCCAAGCAGGTCGTAGTACCCAGCCTCCCTCTCTATTGAAATTAGGATGTTTTTTTAATTTCAATAGCCTCACGTATCATCCTTGGCAGGAATCGATGTTCTTTCGCGAGGACTTGTGGTTTATCAAATCTAATGTAATGGCGGGGGCCGTCTAGGATATGATCACAAACTGCAGACTTCCCGGAACGTTGGTGGTTCACATCAGCTATGTGTTCTTTTATGCGGGTTTTTATTTATCGTTTTGTTTGCCCTATATATGATAGACCACACTCACAATCAAGCTTGTATACTCCTGCATCTTGTAGAGGAATATTGCACTTGACGGATGGTAAGAACTGACTAATCTTCTTCGGCGGCTTGAAGAATGTTCTAATAGAAGCTCGCTTCAAGATGTAGCCAATCTTGTCTGTGACACCTCTGACATACGGTAGTACAGCAGGCACACGCTTGACTGTGGCCGGCTTCACTCGCTCATTGTGACGTAGGCGCGGAACCCGAAGTTTGTTGACGTGCAGAACCTGCTTGACGTGCAGAAGCTCGGCGGCCAGGTGTTTGCTGTCACAGATCCCTCGTGCTCTCTGCAACAAAGATTTGCCCACGGTAGCTAACTGTGAAGGGTGATGGTGGGATTCACCGTTTAAGTATCGGTTTGTATGGGTCTTTTTTCTATACACAGTGTGACCTACGGTGTTATTAGGATTTCGAATGACTAACACATCTAGGAAAGCTAAAGAATTATTTGCCTCTAACTCCATAGTAAATTGAATTTTAGAGTTTATGGAATTAAGATGTTCTAAAAATGCAGTTACTTTGTCTGATGGTAAAATTGTGAAAGTATCGTCTACGTACCGCTTGTAGAAACTGGGAGTTACTGGTGCAGTAAGCAGGGCTTTCTCCTCAAAGTCCTCCATGAAAATATCGGCGACAATGGGAGATACCGGTGAGCCCATCGCAACACCATCTACTTGCTTGTAAAACTGTTCCTTCCACAATAGGTAGCCAGATGTAAGGCAATGTCTGAGTAATACTGCATATTCTGCTGGCATGTTGTTTTCCTCTAGTTTCCTAGTTATAATTGAGATGCAGTCTTCAACAGGTAGGCATAACTTTGACATCGGGACGTCAATCACCTCAGTCCCCCGTGACCATGGTTGCTGGAAAGCAACCGAAACGTCGGGAATATAAAATAAGTTAATTAAACGCGATAAAATCCGTAAAAAATAGTTTTATTCGAAATATCACGTTGCCAATATTTAGGTCTTCGATTCTTGCCCCACTATATACGGAATACAACTGTATTGTATTGCTATTTTATGTTGTTAATATCTTTAACCAATTTTAAAACGTCACTAAAGGTCACTTATCGTGCTGCTTGTTGCAAGCAATAAAATTAAAACAATAATTAACTCAGAGGCTAACCACTCACTGTAAATTTCGCGGAACACATACAACGTTCTATCCCCACCAGCGTCATTGCAATTTTAAATGTTGATTTACACATGGCTCGAGACATCATGACAAAGCCTCCATGTCTGAGAAACAAAATATTTCCAGGACTAATTGCTCCAAAAACCCTCTTAAAATGAAAGTCTACAAACCTAAACCTTTAGCTCAAACAAGTTGACTGTGAAAAAAATCTATGAAATTTGCACGGTAATTTTTAGCTAATTAGTTACTAAAAAACTGATTTTGTATCTCAAATCGGTATTATAAAAAACCTTTACTGGTACTTTTATATCAAGCTCGTATTAAACTAAACGAAATCAAATATAACTGATTCAAAAAAAATATAGGCCAAAATTTTGCTAATTTGTTACTTACTAGTAATTAGTAAGAAAAACAAAATCTAAGAATTGGCCGGACCTTGCTAAATAGTAGGATTTTCTTTCTGCCTAGTTTTCCTTCTGGGTAAGTGCCACCCTGCGACAAATAGCAGTGCTTGCGCTGCTTTATTCTGTTTTATAGGGTATAGAGCTCGTATAGTTATAACCTGTGAGCTGCATGCTAGCATCTAAGGCCTCAGAGGTTGCCTTCTTTGTTCGGATTTGGTTGCAGGTGTCCATGTGCTCTAGCAGCCACTTATCATAAATAAAATAAAAAAGACAACCAGTAGCTAGCTACCAGTATTCATGCCTCCGTAACACGCGGTTTTGGTAGGCGAGATGCGGTCTGTTTTGTAATGAAATACGGAGTGTTTTGTTACCAATAAATGGAGTTTTCAACTCTTTACGATTATCACTATCAATGCAGTATTATGCTGATATTTTACACCAGTATTCTGTGAGTGAGAGCACTGTCCTTTACCGGTCGAGCTCCTTTCATGCTGCTTAACAAGTTTTATGTTATTTTTAATCTTAAATGATATCAGTGTGTGCGATTAACGCCATGATATGCTTGACGTTTTCGATACAAGTAACCTAAACTCAACTAAATCTTACTAAACTACATTGAAGTCACGCTACCAGTACAATGCGGGTAAGTTAGTGAGAGCAATATTGGATTGGAAATCGATTTTGAAATATGCGAAGTGCGAACTTCATTCGCCGATATTTGCCACACTCGCCAGCAATGACCTCAATTTACGGTCCTTTGTCGGACGATTGAGAACAGTTCTAGTGCCAAATTTCTTTCTTTATATGAATCCGCGTCAATAACATGACCAATTTATTTCGAGCTAAGTGTTTTATTAAGCTCTCATGATATATGACGCGCCTTGCCAAAAGGATAGCCATGTAATTTCGGCGAAAAAGAATTCACTACCAGAATATTATACGAGTATCAAATGTCTTATGGTAACAACAGTATCGTAAGAGATGGATTCTAGGAAATGCCAGAACCATCTTATGTTGTTTTTACTATCTCGTTTATGACAGACGTAAAATTCAAAAACTGGCGACTTGGCAACAGCGTCCAAAATGCGTTATATCCGATACTATAAAAGTCAATGCTACCAAACACCATGATTGATGTAAATCATCCCTACAACGCGAGAAGCCCACATCCAGTCGTGGACTTATACAAGCCGTTATAGAAGCAGAAGATAAATAACTGTAATGCTTTTACTATTTTCCTATTTTATAATCTAGATTTCCCTTTTTTTTGTCTATTTCTATTATGAAGTTTATGTGTATTGTGAAATGTAAACCTTGAGGATCCCACCTATTTTTGTTTTTCATTCATTTATACGTTGTAGATCCACGTTATATTATCGAGCTATATTATGATTGTAACAAGAATTGATCGGCTCGACCAGGGAAGGAACACCCTCTCACAGAATACCAGCGTAAAATAGCAGCCTAATGCTGCTGCGTTTCATATGGTTCGTGAAGAGAAACAGAGACTCTTTTTACTGGAAACGAGGTGTTTCATCTTAGTTCTTAGGGGTGACAATGCATCTGCATTTTGACTCTTAACTGAGGATAAATGTATACACTATCCACTTACCATCAGGTGGAGTGTGCTCGTTTGTCAATAAAAAAAATAACAAATTTTGCCTTTTCTACAATACAAAAGAGTGTTGGCGAATTATATTGTTGCATAGACTACGGTATCAGTTTTATTTGAAAGCTCTATGAAAAACAACACCTTTTGATTACTTGTCATGCAAAATAATATTGAAGCTTTGCTCACAGCCGTTGAGGTGGAAAATCGCATATAAGCAATGAATAGATATTTTCTTTAAAGTTTTAAAGAAAATATAAGTTTGTCAAGTGTCTGTTTAAACAGACTAATTAAGATTTCACATACAGAATACACAAAATTTGAATGAGTTTAAAAAAGAAAAACAATTTCGTGTATGCTGTTTGGTTTTTGGCTTAATTTTAGAGAAACTAATTTTTGCTGATTCTATAGCGAATATTAACTTATTTTATATTGCCGACGTTTCGAGCACTTTACAGGTCACAGGGAATACTGAGGTGTTTGTTCTGATGTTTGTATGAACTTAAAGTATCTTAAAGTCTTGTAGTAGTATGCTTGGATTGGGCTTTCATTTTATTTATTATAGGATCACAAGCAAATGGTAGCCCCCAGCCATCTTCTGTATCGAAATTAGGATGTTTTTTTTTTATTTCAATATCCTCGCGAATCTCATCCCTGTAAGGAATCGGTGTATTTTAGCTAAGAATTATGGGCTTTCGAATCCGATGTAGTGACGGTGGCGATCCTATACATATTTACATACTGCAGACTTCCCGGAGCGTCAATTCTTCACATCAGGTGTGTGTACATACACACATAGCTGATGTGAAGTGCACTTATTTTGGGCAAACAAAAATATCTATAAATAAATATTAAGACTAAACCCAAGCATACCACTGCAAGACTTCATGATACGAGTACAGTAAGCACACTCTGCGTAGATTGGGACAAAATTAATAATCGAAAGCTGAAGGTACTTCCAGTTAACTTTGACATCGGGACGTCAATTACCTTGGTCCCCTCGTGACCGTGGAGGTTTCAAAGTACCCAAAACGTCGGAATTAAAAATAAATAAAATTAACATGATAAAATCCGTAAAAATAGTTTAATTTAGTCAATAATGTAAACTTTTTTTAATAAGTGACTAACTATTATTCTTTTGTTAGGGTTTTAGCACTCGCCTTTAAATTTATTTGACACGAGCAAACCGAGTGCGATACTCGCAATAACAACTGGGACTTGGGGAGCTTCAAGAAAAGGGCCTTTTTTAACATTGGGAAATGCCTACGCATACCCGTCTCGCGGGGGCAAGGACGGGTTATATCGGACTCGCACCGACTAAAGCCCGATGGTGTTCCACCTTCGTCGCATATTGGCAGGGCCACGGGAACACTTTCGAACACATCCGCGGTCCCAGCAGCGCCGTCCGCCAATGGCAGCCCCTTCTCGGGGGAGGACCTCTCCTCCCCATTCTCCTTCTTAGGCAAGGCGCACCAGGAACACAACACGAGGCACGCCCCCCTCCACGGCCTCCAACTCCAACTGCGTGTCGGACCCCCCTGAGTCCGATACGCGGAGGCCATGGGGCCAGGAAAATCGAGCGTTTAGTAGCACCCGATTTCCCGATTCCACCGGCGGATCTGGTCTCTGGCTCCGCCGCCAACCAAGTTTCGGCCGCGGAGGGTAGGGTGAGCAGCGCCTCGCAATACCGACCCCGTCGTGCCCGCCGTGCAGCCCCGTCTGAGTCGCGGAGGATAGGACGAGTGGCGCATCGCCATACCAACACGCCTCTTCCTCCGCGACTCCACCTCGGCTGCAGCGGCAGGGGGAGAGGACACCCCACCGCAGCCCACCGACACACATCCAAAGTGGGCTCGCCAAGCCCACTCGGAGTGGCCACCTCAGGCCGGCCATACACCACGAGCCAGCCAAGGGATTCCTCTTTGTTCACCGCGGGTGACCAAGCCACGGCTACTAAGCCTCCCCACCGCGACAAGGTGGGAACCCGGCAACGCATTTACAATTCCCCTGGTTTTGCCATTGTTCATGGGCGGTGGTAGTCACCATCAGGTGAGCAGCATGCTCGTTTGCCCCCTCTCCTATAAAAAAAAAACGAAAATTACTAATTGCAATAGTACACAGTCCACCTGATGTTAAGCAGATAAGTGGCCCGTACACATCCTCATTTATCTGCCATTAAGAATCAGCTTAACGCTGCTGTGTTTCGTATGGTGAGTGTAGAGAACCGGAGACCCCTTTTACTGGCAAAGAGGAATTCCATCTTAGTCCTCACGGGTGACAACGCATCTGCATCTTGAGTCTTTATTGAGGATAGATGTAGATGTCTATGGGTCACATTAACCACTTACCATCAGGTAGACTGTGTGCTCATTTGCCACCCTATCCTTTAAAAAAAAGTGCCTCAAATGCGTGTAAATTCCCATCATTATCAACATCATTATAGCTCATTACTAATCCACTGCCGAACATAAACTGCGTGTAGATAAATGCCTCATAATGTCTTTATTCCATTTTAGAAGCTTTCCTTGTGCCAACACCAATATAACAGACACGTCCGATAACCAGTAATTATTTGTTTTTTATAATATTGACTTCGTTTGGGATTTGAATTTAAAACGCGTTAGAACTGGCCAACATTTAACAGCATGTGATAGTTTTGATAGCAGAATTGAGAAGATATTTATTGAAAAATCGCGCGTATTGTTCATAGTAATTACGCGTTTATTGCGCGGTAGTGTACAAGCAGATTTTGGAAAGAATTAATTGTACCGTATTTCGATTTCGTACATTACTTACAACGTGCTGCTACGTATTGTTCGCAGTATTGCAGTTGACTACTTGAAAACAATGTTTAATATCGCGTCTCAATGTGTCCTAGAAACGCGCAATGCTTGCTGTCTCCTGGCAACATGATAATATAATGGGCAATAAATGTGAATTTATGAGGTTCAAAGATACCGATTCTACTGTTCAGACAAGAAAGTTTTATTTTCATAGAATTAGGATGACAAACGATAGTAAAAGTATGATAATATAATGCTGTGGCCCATATACACCTGCATCTATCCTCCATTGTGAATTAAAAAAAAATGCCTAGTCACAAGTAAAAACGGTCTCCGGTTCTCTACTAAACTATCCATACGAAATACATTTTATGATGATATTCTAAGAAGAGCCTGATCCTTCCGAGGTCAATCCCACTCGTACTGCAATCTTATTATAGCAGCGTGGCTCAACCTCTTACGAAAAAACATACGTGCGTGTGCGTGTACGTTTGCGTGAGTTTGTGTTGAAAGCAGTTCTAGTCCCATCATTCCTTGACCTTTATATATTATTTTTATAGTATTTGGTGGCAAATTTTCAAATAATGACATTTATCAGATTTATTCTGAAAAAATCGTAATGTAATAAAAAACCGGTAAAACAAAACAGAATAACGGTTTTAATTACGCTACTATACTATTGACTCATAGTAAAAAAAAATACGGATAAAACTTATACAACTATACTATTTTAGGAGTTCTGAGACGTACTATGTTCAGGGGTGGAATTTTTATAGGCTCTCATGCTGATGATAATAAAGACACAATAATTACATTAGTTGTAATACTTAAGCCTATATGAAAGGAAAATTGATTTTAGAAAAATGATCGATGAAAATAAAATGCATTACGAGTATGATTTATATTGTTGTCCGAGATTGAGTCAAACTAATTCTTTACTCTGTTTCAAATGTTTACATTGTGTTTCAAATGTTCCAAATAATATATATAAAATACTGATATCCGCAACTAAGTAATAACTCCAGATATAATTATTCCAATCTCGATAAAGATGCATTTATTTATAAATTGCTATGTCTAGAATGAATACAAAATTTTCACTCTAAATCGGGGATAAAGAGCTCTCGTTGCACAAGGTTGACAGAAATATCACCTGATTTAGGAAAGGCTCAGAGTGAACTTTTTACAAATAAAAAAAGCAATAGAACTAGAATAGAACGACGCAAACTAAATAGTTTTATCCCAAGGGAGTTTTTTCATGCAGTAGACAATTTGCATTCAGAACAAGCGCGTCTTGAAAAATTAATTAAAAGCACTTGTATGTTTTCAGTACCTATACGTTCATCCCAAATTATTATTGCAGATGGTTTTTTTTCATTCAAGTATTACAGTCCGTCAAAAGTCCACTGAGTCCACATAGTTATGATACACGAGTGTAACATGCAATAAACTCGTAATAACTTCTTTTCGGTAGTGAAAAATATAAAGCATGGTGATTCTGAAATTGATTCGAAATTTTCATTTCTCAACTTTATTTTGTTATTATTTTAAAATAATTTTACTCGCTATATGCAGTTACGACCTGGTGAGAGATGCAGGATGTAGATGGCTCAGGAGCGTGCTTTGTGACATTCCTTCGGGAAAGCCTGTGTTCAGCAATGGACTTATGAAGGACTGTAACGATGATGACGGTGATGATACATAATTTAAATAATAAATGAATACATACATATTTCAATTAAAATAAATATTAAACATGCTACTAGTAAATTGAATGATTATTGAATTATCTAAGTATCTTTTTATCAAATCTTTTCTGCATATTTATTTAAGCTTTTAATCTTTCCTTGCTGTGTACAACTAAGTAGTAGTGCAATAATTGAAATTTAAATGAAATTCAATTTTACGGAGCATGGCCATGATGCAGCTTTATTATGATTGTAGCACGGCAGTAGGTCCGGCTCGACCGGGGAAGTGCCAAGGTCTCACAGAAGACCAGCATGAAATTAACCATTAATGATGCTGTATTTCGCGTGGTGAGTATAAAGAACCATGCTCGGTGATAGCGTATCTGCATTTTAATTCTTAATCGTGGATAGATGTAGTTTTCTATGGGCAAAGCAACTACTTAGCATTAGGTATGCCCTTTGTGCTCGTCGAAACGAGATATATTGTGTTAATTTTATCGATAATGCTTGAAATCAGATAACGATCATTTTACGTCCAACAAAATTTATAAAGTGGTTATCTATGAGTGAATCCAATATCCTTGTCGAGTTGTCAAAATATAAGTCTCATTTCGTTAGTAAAATAAGATTACATCTTTGCTTGATTTCTGATTAAACTGATTCACAATAACCCTTGCTTTGACCTCTTTACTACGAAGGTCTGTTTTCCTAAAATTGGAATATATTTTAATTAATTATTATTTGGTGGACGGTTAATCCGCATATTTATACAAAGTGAACAACACTTATTTACGTAACGATAAGAAGTTTTATAACAATTGTTTTAAATCAATCGTCTTTCTTTTACTCTTAGGATATTTGATCGAATTTAAATAATCAAATGTTAAAAAATGTGCTAAATGCAGTGTTTGTGTTTAAATAATGTAATAAAATGTAGTGGTTGTATTCTCTTTGCAATGTCAAAAAATCATTTTCGGGTATAGATAAAATACTCTGTGGTTAACATATTCATTCATCATTGTACAATGTTAATGAAAGGTAATTGATTTCTTTATAAAATTCTCTAAAATTACTATAAAAGTAATATTTTGAACAATTAAAATGCATAAGCATAAAGTTAAAATACTCGAACTTTCTAACATTAGATAATATATTAAAGTAAAGGCTTAATATTGGACTTAATTATTCAGTAGATTTACTAAAAGTAAAGGTATTAAATAATATACCTTGTGAAAATTTTAAGCAGACTTTTGACTATGATAAGACGATTATATTACAATAACAAAGATAAATAACATTTATAAGACTTATATTATAATTGAGGAATGAGTCAAAATATTTCTAAGTTAATCGCATGTTCATGCAATGCTTGAATCTTATTTTGTTTATATCTCACAAATTTATGCTCTAAATTTAAAAAAATTATGTAATGATTTAACAAATAGAACTTACATGCAAAGTTTGAACCAAATCCTAGGGGTTCAAATTTTCCCATACATTTTATTACAGATCTGCCGGAGATGCATACCTACGGTTGGAGAGAAGAGAGAGGTAGGTGAGGAGGTCGATCGCGATTGACTACCGAGGTACCATTGTAGAATAAAATAGTCCCATATTAAGGACATATGATAGTAAGGTCTATGAAACAAAAGCAATACTATAGAAGGTCTCTAAAACGCATAAGCATTGTAATAGCAGAGTTGGGGCTTGGAGTACCATATGTAAAAGACATATGAAAGTAAGGTCTATAAAATAAAATAAATATGTGGAAGAACTAAAATATATAAAAGCATGATTGATGACGATAATCATTACTATAGTGTGGCATAGACTACCTAACCGTGACCGAGACCGCGCTAAGCGTGTACTAGATAACCGATATGTCCTAGGCATGTCATCTTACTGCCCGTGATGGAGCGGATTGTTGTAGCAATACGGCCTGCGATGCGTGTTGTGTTGTTTGGCGGGTTGTTATTCGCAATGGTGCTCCCTGCTTCTTGGTCTAAGTCTAGGTAGTTGTGCCCAAGTCAGGTCCCTTCATGACGGGGCTGTGGTCTTTCTGGGCTCCCTAATGTTTATATAGCAACATAATAAAATGTCTACTTTTGAACGAATAAATACAACTTGTTGGTCGGTCAGACAAACATGATCAAAAAATGCATAATATATAACGTCAGAGACACAAACCCTTTCTGATGGCTGAATTATTATTGAAGTAAAGACTTCTTTAGAATAGTAGATTTAGCCTGCGAAAGAATGAGTTTATTCTTATTATTAGTTCCGTGGACGTTCACTACTGCTATCTGCGCTACTGTTGGCACAAATCAAACCACCTCCTTATGTCACCATGCTCAGTGAACTTGTATATATAGGTCAGTGAATGACGGCCATTGATATTTTTATGTATAGAAGGAGGAGCATTATACTTCATATAAGTTTAAAGTTATTACGAAGGACTAAAGCTAAGAAAACATTTTTTTTATACTGGGGTTTTATCTATAAAACAAAAATAAAAAACGACAAATAAAATTAATTCTTTTATCTAATTGTGTTTCATTAGTTATTACCAGGAAGTCGACTAAAACAACGAAACGTTGTGTATTAAAAAGAAATTAATTAAACGCGATAAAATCCATAAAAGTAGTTTTATTCAGTCGACTAAAACAAGTATATAAATCCACGCTCACAAATTATTTTACTTTAATATTTCTTTTTAACAGCAAGCTAGAGAACCTAACCTCTTCAAACTTTAAGAGCTTACGATTATATCAGATCGGCACACATATTATGAGGTCAAAACGATGGTATCTTAACGACTGTTCTATTAAACTATTAAAAATCTATATTATTATGCATTAATGCTTTTACCTATTTAGTCACTTTGTGCGGCAAAGTGTTTAAAATTGATCGTAGAACTGTTTGTCTGCATAGGAGTCTAGGAATCCGTCCGTGTAGGTACCACACTCCTACCTACTTCTGCCGGCAAGGAGCAGTGCGTGCACTTGTGTTCCAGTGTGTAAGGTACAGTGAGCCAGTGTAATTACAGACTATGAGGTATTCGATCTTCATCCTCAGCGTTGACAACCTTCTTTGTTGGAAGTTGGATGCACTTACCATCCGGTGGGTGGCTTTGTGCGGCAAAGAGTTTACAATTGGTGTTAGAACTCTTTTTCTGACAAGGAATCTAGGAGTCCGTCTGTGTAGGTACCACACTCCTACCTATTTCTGCCGGCAAGGAGCAGTGCGTGCACCTGTGTTCCAGTGTGTACGGTACAGTGAGCCAGTATAATTACAGACTATGAGGTATTCGATCTTCATCCTCAGCGTTGACAACCTTCTTTGTTGGAAGTTGGTTGCACTTACCATCAGGTGGATGGCTTTGTGCGGCAAAGAGTTTACAATTAGTGTTAGAACTCTTTTTCTGCAAAAATCCAGATGCTAAGAGAAAAATCGCTACTTTTTATGAAAGTAAGGGTGAAAAACGTTAAAGCCGCCTACCCGGTGGTTAGTGATGCTGTGGTGTATTGACACGTAGTTCAGTCCTCGATTAAGTCAACATGCAAATGCGTTTCCAACTTTGAGGACTAAAATTGAACTACTATTACTATTTATATTGAATTACCAAGTGCTCGTGTCACTCACTATTAAAACAATTCAGCTTTATATAGATATTTCACGGTAGTACTATGTAGAATTGTACAGATACTATAGAACCGATGTGGTCTTTCCCCGGCCGAGTAAACCTATTCACGCTACAGTCATAAATCAGCTGCAGTGTGGCTGAATTAAAACCAAACACTTTATATACATAACTTATTATATATGTTGTTTTAATTTAATCTCAAAAAATTGTATTCATGTAATGTTTATGTAAGTTTATTTTAACGTATTATTAATTAATCGTTCTTAAAAAAAAAACTAGCGATAGGTTGTTATATTGCCACAGAAGAAATAATAGTACATATTTCATAAAAGGAAGAAGTCACAAAACGAATGAATAACGAAAATAAACATATTCTCTCCATAGAGTTAAAGTAATGGTTAAAACTTTTTATATGTTAAATGATGAAATATGTCTCGCCCAAATCCTTCCCTTTCTGCAAAAGCGGAAAGCAAATAGAGATTTATTATAATGGGACGTCTAAAGTCACACGACAATGTTTATTCAGAGACACGTGCCGATTCCTCTCCTATGTGTCCACTAGGACATTATGCAGGTCACGTACAAATTGCATGTGCATCGCATTTGTGTCGCTAGTGTTTATTACTTTTTATAGCGACCACTTGGCTTAGTGACCAGTACATTTGTTTACTAAATGTGGTTGAACACAGAAGCATCGTACCAATATTTGTGTAATGTCCTCCAAACCAACATTCAGTCACTCGACCAGTCTCAACGGAGATTATCCATCTGATTGGACATCTGACAGGATTATACTGATCTGATTATACTCCCTCGTAGTCCGATGGGACGGTTATCCGACACGACCGAAGAAAGAGAGATCAGGCGCTGGATCAACGGCTTCAAGTGCTTTTCGAAACAGTTATGAAACTACACCAACCTCCTGACTCCGGGCTGCTACGGGGAATTCTTCAACAGAAAACTCAATGCCTGATTGATGGCCAGATCCAGATTTCGAACCAGGGCCTCATAATATGCAAACGCGTCTACGAACACTACACTAATTAAGCAATCAATATGATTGTGTTTAAATTGTTGTTTTCTCTGCATATAAAACTGGCAAATAAGCTTGCATTCAACCTGATGCTTCCCGTAGACTCAGGATGAATTCAAAATAAAAACACTAGGGGCTTACTCGTATATGTTTAACTTAACATGAATGTACAAGACAACGGAAAGCTTACTTTGTGAAGGTCGCGTCAGGGTATTAATCCTAAGTAAACAGTAACACTGTAAACTTTGTATTCCCGTAACGGTTCAATTTAACAATATAAACGAATCGTTAGCAAGAATTAAATAAGCCTCAACAGAAACCATTCGGTTCTTACTCAATTCTTCAGTTTAAAGACTTTAAAGTACTCAGATTTCTCGTTTTCTATTTACCCTTTCAAAATTTCAACTAGTTAGAAAAGCATTTAGCATTCCATAAATATTCTCACGTTTATTACCCGTCTAGCCCAAAACGATTGCTAGAGAATTGGATGGTTAACACTATCATTCATAAATTATATATTATACAATATACATTATATAATATAATGTATACTCGGCGGCTCAAAGTTTAGGCGGGACTTTTCCAAGTTAGGTTTTTTTTATTATCGTTGTTAGTTAGTTTTTTGTTTTTTTATTGTTGTTATTTGACGACAAGAAAATGTGTCGCCGTTTATTGGTATATGCATGCTATACTATTTTGATGCCACTAGTTTTTTTTTTTTTTCAAATAAAAACCGTTTCGTGACGACGTTCCTCTGGCCGAAGAAAAAAGGTCATTAAAGTTCGCACGAATGAATCAATAAATTATATAAATGAGCTGTGTAGTGGCAGTGTAGGTACATCCACTAGCCCATGTCACTCACTCACACAAAAGGCGACAGTGGAAACTGAAACAGGATGTGTGCAGCAGCATTTTCCTGATAACAAGATGGAATTAAAACAAATGGGATTGCCAGCCACCTATATGAGGCAATCTATGGTGGATGATCTATGGGCCTGTATTCAGTAGCGGACCTATTGGAAAAAGAAGTTATTAGAGCATCTTGTATGATAATATTGCAGGAATATTTTTTTTAATATTAAGAACACCTCAACAATGCTTAAACGAGTAGAGTCCACTAAATTCAAAAAAACTAAGGGCCTTTTCCGCAGCTTGAAAGATTAGCCACCATCAAGACACTGTCTATGCCATTATAGTAGATGGTATTTATCGTAGGCCGTGATGTATTTTTGTCCTTTCTTATGACACTCACAGGACCAATATCTGGTGATGAATTTCCTTTAAATCGTTCAGGTTTACAACGTGAGATGGCTAAATCTAATTATTTGTTTAAATAGTAAATTTTTAAAAAAGCTAATACAGTCTTTACGTGGTAGAGCTATGCTGCAGCAATATTACGGCTGCAGCATGGTCATGGACGAATACCAACATGAAACAACATAATAATGCTGTGTTTCGCATGGTGAGTGCAGAAGAATTCCATCTTAGTCCTCAGGGTTGACAACGAATCTGCATTTTATTTTTAATCGAGGATAGATGAAGACGTGTATAGGCGTACCGTCAGTGTGCTCACTTGTCACCCTTATCCTATTAAAAAGTAGAAACTAACGGAATTTAAATATATGCAGAATAAGTTTTACAAGTTTTAGTAACAATATATGTCTCTGCTCTAGGTTTCAATCTGAGACTACAACCGGTAAGTAATCAAAATTCATAAATTAAGAGCATGTGTCCCGATGTGACCTTGAAGTAGAATGTAAGTTGGATTACTAAAGGTTAAGAAATTACTCCGTTTATAATAAATAATATAAAACGTACAACATTTTTAGTTCCTAGTTAATTAAAAATAATAATTATATTCTATTTAGAAACAACTTTACCTGATTGGAACAACTTCTTATACGTGGTAGAGCCATGCTGCAGCTATTAGAAGTATAGTTGTAGTACGATTCTGTCGGCTCGACCGGCGAAGGACCAGGCCCTCACAGAATACAAGCGTAAAATAGCAGCTTAACGCTGCTGTGTTTCGTACGGTGAATGTAGAGAACTGGAGACTGTTTTACTGGAAATTCCATTCCATCTTAGTCCTTACGGGTGACGACACATCTGCATTTTGATTCGTAATCGAAGATAGACATAAGTGTCTATGGGCCAATGCAACCACTAACCATCAGGTGGACTGTGTGCTCGTGTTTTCACCCTTATAAAAAAGCATCTTATAGCATATGAGTTTTAGTATAATTAATTCACTGGTCCAAAAGACAAAAATCATTATTTAATCAGAAAAACTTGTGCATTAAGGTTTTTAGCATGAAAGTCACATGCACAGTCCAATAACCTACCCTGTGTAAAAAGAAGGCTACATAAAAACATAAATACATAGAGTTTAAATAAATAATTTTATTTCATATCATCATCATCATAATCATCATCATTACTGTTCCTCATATCTCAATTTATCCATCATATTTATTGAAGAAGTAGTGGCGTAGTTTTCTCTTATAAGTAATTGTTATTTTCTTTTAGTTTTATTTATATATTAATTTAGTTTTGTTAGCTGAACACTAACAATTTTCAAAGGACTCGGTTCGTTTTAGCTTTAAAACACTGATATTACCCAAAGCCTTCAATTCTTAAAGTCGGCGATAAAAGCAGGCTTTAAGTCGAAAAGCTATTTTGTTTTGCTCCTTGCTACTATTCTCTAAGCTTTTGAAGCTCTAATAAAGCTTTGTAAATCATTTAGTATTTAGTTGCTTTGTTTTGATAAATTCAGTTTAAGCGCTTAAGGTAAGTAATTCGGATAATCCGAATATCAACAGGTTCATTATTTTTGCTTTATTTTAGTTTGCACTTTTTCAAACAAGAAAAATTATTTATTTATTTAATTTTAAATGCACCATCTAAAAGTATTTGTCCAAATAACTCTTGAAAATTGCTGCTCTCTCTTAACTTTATCATTAAAATTATGATTCATCAATTTATCACCAGCTGGAACAAGTAGAATTTGACCAATGAACCGTGATGATTTACCACTCGACTATAAAGAAAAATATCGTAAAAAAAATAATCTGTATGCTGTTGTTCCATTGTAGCATTACTAAGAAAAAAAAACTGTTGACAAAAAATCTAGTTAACTCATTACGTCAAAAAAGATCCGACCAGAAATTTCGGAGTTATTAAAAAAAAAACTACTTTTTTTAAATATTGAAATTTGAACGAATCAACCGATTTTGATGTACTTGGTGGCAATTGACGAGCTGTTTTAAAAACAATAATAAAATTTATTATAAAAAAAGAAAGATTACACCATAAATTCTTATAGTATTAATGATATGACTGCCTTTGCATTCAGATTAAAAATTCATCTATTTTTAATTATTTTAAAATCCTTTGAATTGAATTTAAAATAATTACAAATGCGTGAAATCCTGCTAATTTTAAACTGACTTTTGTAGATATTTACACTATATCTCATCTTATCAATATGCCCCTAACTGGCAAATGTATGCCTTGGAACTTTCTTCGTAATATTATTTAAATTTTTACGGTTGCGTACTAAATATACTTCTATATAGTCTGAGCGAGATTAGAATGGCTCTCCAGCACCTTAAAAACGGCAAGGCCCCAGGCGAGGATGGAATTACAGCGGAGCTTCTGAAAGCGGGTGGAAAACCGGTACTTGAAGTCCTTCAGAAGCTCTTTAATTCCGTCCTCCATGGTGGCATTACACCGGAGGCGTGGAGCAGAAGTGCGGTGGTCTTGTTCTTCAAGAAAGGCGACAACGCTCTCTTGAAGAACTACAGACCAATTTCCCTTCTGAGCCGCGTCTACGTGCTGTTTTCGAGAGTCATTACGAATCGTCTCGCGCGCAGACTTGACGACTTCCAGCCTCCCGAACAAGCCGGTTTCCGAAAAGGCTTTAGCACCATAGACCACATACATACCCTTCGGCAAATTGTGCAGAAGTCCGAGGAGTACAATTTGCCACTATGTCTGGCGTATGTGGACTATGAGAAAGCCTTTGATTCCGTCGAAATTTGGGCGGTGCTGCAGTCCCTTCAGCGATGCCAAGTTGACTGTCGGTATATCGAAGTGTTGAAGTGCTTGTACAGTAGGGCTACGATGGCTATCCGAGTACAGAACCAGAGTACGAAACCTATCCAATTGCAGAGAGGTGTAAGACAGGGTGACGTCATATCCCCGAAACTCTTTACCGCTGCATTGGAAGATGTTTTCAAGCTTCTGGACTGGAAAGGATACGGTATCAACATCAATGGCGAGTACATCACTCACCTTCGATTTGCCGACGATATAGTCCTTATGGCAGAATCGCTGGAGGACCTAAGCACTATGCTCAATGACCTCAATAGTGTTTCCCAACGGATAGGTCTTAAGATGAACATGGACAAAACAAAGATCATGTTTAATGTCCATGTCACACCTATGCCGGTAGTTGTTGGGAACACTAAGCTCGAAGTTGTTGACGAGTATGTTTACCTGGGACAAATAGTCCGACTAGGTAAGTCCAACTTCGACCGAGAGGTCAATCGACGGATTCAACTCGGTTGGGCAGCGTTCGGGAAATTACGGCACATCTTCTCGTCAGGTATACCTCAAAACTTGAAAACGAGACTGTACACCCAGTGCGTGTTGCCAGTGATGACATACGGAACTGAGACGTGGTCCTTCACTGCTGGCCGGATGAGGAAGCTCAAGGTCGCTCAGCGAGCTATGGAGAGGGCTATGCTCGGAGTTTCTCTGCGTGATAAACTCAGAAATGAGGATATCCGCAGTAGAACTAGAGTGACCGACATAGCCCAACGGATTAGTAAGCTGAAGTGGCAATGGGCCGGCCATATAGCTCGAAGAACCGACAACCGATGGGGAAGAAAGGTTCTCGAGTGGCAGCCTCGTACCGGCAGGCGAAGTGTAGGGCGTCCCCCCACTAGATGGAGTGACGACCTGGTAAGATATGCAGGAAGTCGATGGATGCAGGTGGCTCAGGACCGTGCTTTGTGGCATTCTTTGGGGGAGGCCTATGTTCAGCAGTGGACTTGTGAAGGGCTGTAATGATGATGATGATGATGATGATATATACTCGTATGAATATTTTATAATAGAATTAGAGAGGTAAACGAGCAAACAATCCAGCTGATGGTAAGTGGACGCTTTGACAGACTTTTACAAAATATTGATGTTAGACATCAATAAATACTAATAAACAAAGAAAATTGGGTTCCCAAAAGAAAATCTTCGACTACACGCAGTAGGTACTTTGAAGAAAAATGTGTTTTCTACATCCAACCATAATATACACTTATTAATAAAATTACTTGTCGAAGTTTATTTTATTATTAGGATAAAGTATGTAGCAAAATTGCAAAATACCTTTAAAGGTCGGTTGCAAAAGTCTTGTCTAATACCTTTTTAGAACAAGTTTCCTATCGCAGTTTGGTTTCAGTTATTAATTTTGATTTATATAAACATCATAACATGCATATCATTTTCTTAACAACAGCGTTTCTTTCATCGACTTCATATTAACAATTTTTGAATTTTATGTATGAACGAAGTGGTAGGGCTTCATTTCTGCCTGGGAATGCCTCTGGATAGGTATCACCCTTTTACCAACTACCGGTATAAATACAGGCAGTGAAGCATTCCATCTCAGTCTATAGAGGTGATAACGACGTAGCCTTTGTAGTTTGAAGTTCACTGCAAGTGTCCATGGACCGCAGTAGCCACTTTCTATCATCAGGTGTACTCAAAGTTCATTGGTAACTTCAGTTTTATCATCATCATCATCATTACAGCCCTTAACAAGGTCACTGCTGAACATACGCCTCCCCCAAAGAACGCCACAAACCACGGTACTGAGCCACTTGTTTATAAAAAAAAAACATCAACAAATAAATACTAATATAGTAAACTTGTATTTTCAGAAAGGCGAGAATGTTCCGAATTACACCTTTAATTGGATACCAAAGACGATATTTCAATATTTATATCATTTTATTGATCACGTAAATATCAGCAATGAGCCACCATATTAATTTTTGTGTGACTTCATGCAGCTTAAAACTCGCGAAAGGGAACAATGCTTCTAACGATACCTATCCAAATTGTCAAAATAGGATGAGTAATATAAATGATCTAAGGGAACAGATGAACATACTTACCATCCCTTTGGCGTCCCCGCAGTCGGGTAAATATATTCAATTACATCATCTGCGTCAAATC
Source organism: Parnassius mnemosyne (assembly GCA_963668995.1). Taxonomy (NCBI): domain Eukaryota; kingdom Metazoa; phylum Arthropoda; class Insecta; order Lepidoptera; family Papilionidae; genus Parnassius; species Parnassius mnemosyne. The sequence continues at coordinate 39,204,536 of CAVLGL010000126.1, read as the reverse complement.
GAAAGACACGAATATACTGCAATCTGTATCGATATTTGAAGTTGAGGGAGGCAGGGCATGGTGCAGCACTATTTTTTCTCACACATGCACACTTCAGGCATACTGGTGTATTTTGATTTTGGACTCACCCTATTCACTCAATCGTCTATCTAGTATATACTATATCTATGATATTATGCATAGATTTATTATAATCTGGGTTTTATCGTAACAAACAAAAATGCAAGAAGAAATATTTTCAAGTAAACTCACTACAAATATAACATACATGAATATAACAATGAGGAAAATATTTCGAGGGCATGCTATATCTGCTAATGCAACAATACAAATGTAGGATTTCACTCTACTTTTAAAAATAACTTACTAAAATGAATAAATGTTGGTAAAATAGTTAATATTCCATTGCAGTAAGCAACGATTTTAAGACGAAATTGTGCTGCACAACTTAGCTTGACGTCTTTTGTCATCGTTTATCGTTTATATTTAATAAATCCCTATTTGCAATGCGGCGTTTGTAAGCGGAATGTTTTATATTAGGTAAATTTCGTTCAAGAATACAACAAAATGACTTAGTTTATTAAATTTAAATGTTTGAATTTTGCGATTCCATCCGTACCATCTGGATGATTGGAAGTCCACCACGCACTACTTATATTTGTGGAACCAGCGATTTTTCTGGACCGATATGACTTGGGGACCTTCAAGATTAGTTCCCACTCTTTTTTAAAAGGCCAGCAACGCACTTGCGATTTCCCTGACGTTGCCGTTTTTCATCGGCGACAGTAATCACTTACCGTCAAGTAACCCGCAATCTCGTTTACCCCCTCTTATATACATAAATTATTTTTGTATAGGTACAGTCAAAAATAGTCTGTATCAAAATATAATCATAGATAATTTAAGACTTTAAGGGCTGATTTTTAAAGCATAAGATTTAAAGCATACGGTTAAATATAACATAAACAAGTAAAAAATTACAATTAGTATGAATAAAACAGTTCAGTGGTTTAACTTTTATAGTCCATTAGAGAGCCTCGCAGGTGTACTAACGTAAACGCGATTGTTGAGGTACCGGATTCGAATCTCGGGTCGAGCCAACATCAGTTAATGGGTATTACTGCCAAGAAGTTCTCAGTAACAGCCCGGAGTCAGGAAGTTGGCGGTGTCTCACGCCCGTGCCTCGGAAAGCACGTAAAGCCGTTGGTCCTGCGCCTGATCTCTCTGCTATCGTCGCTTCGGACTATAAACATTGTCTTACTACTTATTTGCCAGATTTAATTTTTGCATGCCAATCATTTAATTTAAATTAATTTCGTAAGTCCATTCTGTAAGGTAAACGTTATAAATGGTAATAACATTTTTTCGTCAAACAAAGTAAAAAATGTTAAAACTTTATTAAAATCCTTGAACTGTGTGAACACTGTCAACGCCATTACAGCACTGTAGTGGTGGTAACACGCAAATTACCACCAGCATAACCCCGATTCTAGAAAACACACCACAAGGATAAAAACGAAATGAAATCTTTGGGAAACAGTGGCGGATGGGTTGCTATGTCCACTGCTGAACACAGTCTCCATAGATTGCCTTATAGGATATTGGATATTTGCCATAGTTAGCAGGCTTAGACAGGCCTGAAGATGCTGCTATCGATTACCATTTTTTTAACCTTTGTCTCTTATAACGACACGCACGAGATGGTGATGGTGGATGACCCGCTCTCATACGCCGCCTCGACAGAGCCGGCTCACGTATAATAAAAAATATTGCTTGTCTCATATTGTATTATTGGTATTATCATATCAGTGTATGTCTCTAATATTGAAATAACTGGTTTCTATTAAGGCCGGAGGGATATTTATATGTTAAGACATAAATAACAATTTTTTTTTATTTTTTGTTTATCTCTCTGTCTGTTGTCCAGGCTAATCTTCGAAATGACTGAACCGACTGTGATGACACTTTACAAGCATAGATAGAGCAAAGCCAGGAGGGATTTAGGCTACATAGTACTAGAAAAGCTAAAAGGTTTTTTTGATAAAACTAAAAATTATAACCTGAACAGTTTTGACTATCTTAAATCTAAACAACACTACATTAATCGATACTATCCGGACGAAGCCGAGGCAGATCGCTAGTAAAAAATAAACTGCATGTACTCCCAAACAGACTGATAAATGTTACTAAATAACTGTGAAATCGCATTGTTACAAACTGAATGAGTCAATAATAAACAATGTTACATTGTGGATAGATTTCGGAATGCTATTTTCATTTGCTAGCCAGTATTTCGGAGCGACGGCCACAATCCGTTTTCATTTATTATTGAGTTTCTATTAATGTTCTACAATGTAGATCTCACATAACTATGTCACAATAGAAACACTATTTATCTTTCATCATCATCATCATTACATCTCTTCACTAGTCCACTGCTGAACATAGGCCTCCTCCAAGGAATGCCACAATGCACGGTCCTAAGCCACCTGCATCCATCGAACTCCTGCATATCTTACCAGGTCGTCACTCCATCTATCGGGGGGCTGCCCTACACTTCGCCTACCGGTCCGGCGTCGCCATTCAAGAACATTTCTTCCCCATCGCTTGTCGGTTCTTCGAGCTAAATGGCCAACCCATTGCCATTTCAGCTTCCTAAGCCGTTGGGCTATGTCGGTTACTCGGGATCTACCGCGTATGTCCTAATTTCTTAGTTTATCACGCAGAGAAATCTCGAGCATTACCCTCTCCATAACTCACTGAGCGACCTTGAGCTCCTCATACGGACAGCAGTGAAGAACCACATCTCAGATCTATAAGTCATCACTGGCAACACGAACTGGTTTTACAATCTTGTTTTCAAGTTTTGAGGTATAACTGACAAGAAGATATTATGTCTTTATCTCCCGAACAGCCAGCCAAGTTGAATCCGATTGACTATTATTATATTATATATTATATTATATTATTGACTATTTATCGTTATTCGTCGATTCGTGTGTATATGTGTGTATGTGTATAAGAGAATTATAAACAAATTTGTTAGATATTTACTACTGTTACTACGGTATAGAGCTATGCCGCAGCTATGTTCTGGTTCTAGCACGAATAATTCGGCTAGACCAGGGAAGGAGAATGCTCTCACAGAATACCAGCGTGAAACAGCTTTATGCTGCTGTGTTTCGTATGGTGAGTCTAGAGAACCGGAAACCCTTTTAACTGAAAATGAGGCATTCCATCTTAGTCCTCAAGGACGATAACGCGTCTGCATTTTAATTCTTAACGGTGGATAAATGTGGATGTCTATATCATAGGCAGGGCCACTGTATTCAACTATCATCAGGTGGACTGTGTACTCGTTTATAACATTCACTCGTTTTGGTACTATGGGATATAAGGAACTTCGAGTAAGGTAACTCGCACTATTGCCATATATTTTCCCACCAATAACGAGTAAGAGGCAGTCCTTATTTCTTAGAGCAGTAAGTGAGGTCGGGGCAGCGGCAGCGGCTGCTGACATTGCCGTGCGCCGACACCTACTTACTGGGTAAGGCCTTCCACCTTTCTAGCGCGCTTATCCAAACTAATTGACCGAATTAAATTAATCTACTTAAATTTATATATCAACTTTGAGCACAGGTTTAGAGTTGCCAGCCTCTCGGTATTCTACAGGATGCAATTCGGAGAGTTACACACAGGAATCGCAAGTCCAAATTATTCCCTCACCTTTCTACCAGCGGACATTCAGGCGGTCAATGGTTCTTTAAGTCTTTAATGAGGATATTTCACGCATTCGAACCAAACAGTTAGCTTCGTCTTTAGTAATGTGTACAGTAAAGGTGTGAAATAATTTGCCAGCTGTCTTTGAGCTTTGCTGTCTTTTAGCTTACCATCTGGATGGCTTTGTAGGCAAGAATGAATAGCTTTTTGTTAAGCTAACACAAAGTGATTGACCATTTATTGTTTCATTACCACTAACCGTCAGGTGTGCTTGTAACCAAGCACTAGCTTATAATAAGTTAAAAAAATCTCAGAGTATATTAACAAAAGCTATATTATTTTTATTTTGTTTAGATAGCCTATTAAAATCCTTAGTGAATTAGGTCAAGAGAACTTGTAATGCAAGTGATAAGTTTTGCGAAATAAAATAATAAAAAATTCAAGACAGTGAACAGTTATTTCCGGTTATATATTTTCGTGGTAGAGCCATGCTGCAGCTACAGTAGTAGTATAGTTGTAGCACGAATGGGTCGGTTCGACCGAAGAAGGACCACGCTCTCACAGAAGACCAGCGTAAATTAGCAGCATAATGCTGCTGTGTTTCGTATGGTGAGTTTAGAGAACCGAAGACCCTTTTTTACTGGAAACGAGGCATTCCATCTTAGTACTCACGGGTGACAACGCATCTGCATTTTGATTCGTAATCGAGGATAGATAAAGATGTCTGTGGGCCACAGCAACCACTTACCATCAGGTGGACTGTGTGATCGTTTGCCACTCTAATTCTATATAAAAAAAACATACTTTTTCCGTGAGTCAATTGAATCCACGAGCCACATCGCTGCAGCCAAACGCTTATTCTCTACCGAGAATATGTCCTTTCTATGTTACATCGGTTTTTTAGTGCACTACTGTACAAACGCATTTTCGAAAATGCGTCAGTTTGCAAACATTTCTTTAAAGATTTGTTCATATTGCGGTACTTGTTATCTCACTTGGCTAATGTCTCTTCCCGTCACTAGTCTGTGGGCTTTGCTATCTGCATTGACAGTCGTTAGAGAATCCACTATCCAGTATTAAGGATACGGCTACAGCAGATGGGCAGCAACACCTTCCGGAATAAACCTCAAAATAATTAAACACCGCTGTTGCCAACTCCTCCGTCAAATGTGGCAACTATGGCAAATATTCTCCGCATGAAACTACCTATGGGGGATAGCTTATCCACCACTGCTGAATATAACCCATATTGAGCAATGGTGGATAAGCTGTAATTAATGAATAAATAAATCTCCCTTTCAGTTCATAACTCTACTAAATTAAGTTTTACCGTTTGATTAAGAAAAGGTATTTATTAACATTTTTGTTTTCAAATTCTTATGTATTTTTTCCTTTATGCCAGTATTGTACTTACAATACGTTGTGTTACTCTCGTGCTAAGCTGACTAGAACTATTCCCAACAAGCGATTTAATCTGATTGGCTTAGATGCGAGGTCAAAGACTCAGACTCTTATATACAAACATTTTCTTTTCACTTAAGATTTTATCGTATAAAGCTCGTAGTGTGAAGAGTTCCAGTGTATTATATTATAACCACATTATGTTGTTTTGTAATAACTATTTTGTAAAAGGCAAAGATTAACGAAATATGGACTGTAACTGTCGTTAAATTCATAAATATTGGTGGTATTTTCTCTTTCATCACCCTAGCGGACCACTTTTTTTATAGAATTAGGGTGACAAACGAGCACACAGTTCACCTGATGGTAAATGGATGCTGTGGCCCATAGACATCTACATTAATCCTCATTTTAGAAATAAAATTCAGATGCATTGTCACCTATAGGGACTGAGATGGAAAGCCTAGTATACAGTAAAAAGGGTCCCCGGTTCTTTACACTCACCATACGACACACAGCAGCGTTAAGTTGCAATATGACGCTGGTATTCTGTGAGAGCGTGGCCCTACCCTGTCGAGCCGACCCATTCGTGCTACAACCGTAATGTACCTGTAGCGTGGCTCTACCACGTATGACTCTACTGCCACTGCTGAAGTTAAACCTCTAAAAAAGGAGGATTGGCTATAATCGCCAGACTTGGCAGGCATTGCTTGCCAGCATATGTAGCGACGAGACAGTTGTATCGCTTTTTTTTATAATATGATCTTTCTGGCTTTACTCACAGTGGCTTCTTAAGACACCTATAACATGAAGTAGTATAGGTTCTTTTACGATATTAAATTTTAGTCCTCACAGACGACATCCTATATCTTTGCCTGAAGTCGATTGCAGGGTTTTGTGATTACGCTAACTGGTTATTTGCATGCCTGTTTGTCACTTTATTTTAAAAAAATACGTACACATTTTATCAGTACAACTTAAGACGTCGAAATAAATATTTATTTGGATGACACTTTCGTATAAAGGACAAGCCTACGTTGACATGATTTAATGATTCATGAATACGGTGTGTTCAACAAAGTTATTACCGTGAAAATGAACTTAAGAGATTTATTTCTAATGTCACGTAGCTCGGAGGTCATGTGTCTTAGACTCGGATCGTAATTTTAGGTTGTTTTTGTATTAAATGAGTGACAACGATCTTCCTCTAGCAACCACCTGATAATAGGTGGCTACTGCAGTCCATTAACACCTTTAAACGAATCTACTTTAAATAGCGGCTATAGGTGATTTTTACCCTAACAGCTTGAAATTATTCCAGCACTCAAGCAGTCTCAAAAGCACCTCTCAGCATAAGATCTATAGAAATAAATACAATTGATTACTAAATTCATATAAAAGTTTATACGGTACTTAAATAAAAAACAATTTAATTTTTTGTCTGTCTACTGCGTCTGTCCATCCGTCTATCTGTCTGTCTGTTTTGACTGATCTCCGAAATAGCTGTGAGCTGATTTTGACGGAACTTTCACTGACAGATAGCTAATGTTACAAGGAGTAACTTAGGCTACTTTTAATTTACAAAACGAATTAGGATTCCGCGCAAAAAATTAATACCCATGAAATTCAATTGTAATAAATTCCACGCGGACGAAGTCGCGGAGAACAGCTAACATGAAATAAGTCAATCGGTGTAGGACCGCGCTTTATGGCATGTGAAAGGCAGTAATGATGATGGTGATGAAACTTAGTGCAGAAAAAAGTTGTTATCGTGTCTGTAATCATTTAGTGGCAGTGTCGTCTTTGTATCTGTGTATCTGTATGTCCGATCAGAAGCTATGATGCCACACATCATAGTTCCTGAACGAATGGATAATAACAATTAAAAAAATTGGCATCCAGTCCTACTGAGGTATATTGCTAAGGACGCTGGGCTGCGTTTTTTCGTAGAAAAGCTGTACTATGTCGTAAGAGGCGGCTACGAAAATGCCATGAACATCTCATGGCCTCCAATAGATGACAGTTAAATGAATCTACTGTACATAACATAACATAACATAAACACTCACGCCTGTCACCCAGAGGGGTAGGCAGAGACTACGAACTTCCATTTGGCGCGATCCTGACACACTTCTCTCGCCTCTTTTACATCCATATATCTACGCATACACGCTCGTCGGTTAAAGGTACTCCTAATCTGGCCCATTTTAAATGTATCGCCGATTTGGTCGATAAACCTTCGTCTAGGGCGTCCCTTCCCGACCCTGCCGTTCATTTCTGCAACATAAATTTGCTTAGTCACTCTTTCCTCGTTCATTCTTTCTACATGACCAAACCACCGAAGCATTCCTTTCTTAATCCTTGTCACAACGTCATCTTGCAAACCACACTTTTCTCTTATCACACTATTTCTCACCCTGTCATTCAGATTCAGCCCTAGCATACTCCTTAAGGAACGCATTTCTACAGCATTTATTCTACTCTCATGCTTCTTCTGCCAGACCCAACTTTCACTACCATACATTAAAGTAGGGACTAACACAGCATTATGAATTGCCATACGTGCCTTAGTTGACACATTCTGACTCCTCATAATAGCGTGTAGAGCCCCATTCACTCTATTTCCTGCGTTCACTCGTCGTTCTATATCCTTATCATATCTACCATCCCTGCTAAATAAACATCCCAAATATACAAACTCATCCAGTTGCTCAATCAACTCCCCTTCTATTCTTATTTCACATAAAGTTTTACTTTCTTCTCTTTCAAAAACCTCTTTCAAAAATCTACTGTACATTAGACCTTAAGTAACCAGGACAACAGCGACTAAGTGCAGCATCAAATGTTAGACATTTGATGTAGTGAGAAGCCGACTATTCACTTCTGGATATGTTGTTCGTAGAGTGATGATGATGATGATATGTTTTGGTACTCGTAATAAACACGGAAATGAGATTTTCCACATATAAAGAAATTATACGAGTAGCGAGCCCGAGAAAGAAACCCAGCGCGGCTTTTTTTAAATTTTACAATATAAACAACATTAATTTTCCTTCATGGTTACAAATTATTTACAAAATTTATTTTAGAAACAGCTTGAGAACGACGCCCTCATTCCCAGGTATTATTGTCAACCATGTATTCATTTATATTATAATAACCCTATTTATACAGTTTTTGTTTATAATAGTGAGACCTTGTATATTTTCTGGAACTTTGATGTAATAGCGTGTACATTGCCCCAAGAATGAATTACTGACACTGTGGAGTCGAGAAATTGGTATCACTAGCGTGTGTTTGTTCCTAGTGTTTACAGAGTGTATTAGCATTTTTTTTGTTAATATTAAGAGTGGCCACTATGGGGTTTTAGTCGGTAAGTCCGACTTAGCCTGATATACTCTCTTAAACCAGACGGGTATACATGAGGATTTCTCCACGTAAAAATGCTTTTGCAAAATACACCAGTTGGTATGCACCTCTCGTAAGATATGCTTATACTCACTACGCTAGACATTGACAATGCTGTTCCCTACCACTTAATAACTTTGTCGCCATCGATTCGATTTATGATTTACAAATATGAAACTTGTAATACACGACCTGCAACAGAGACGACAGAAAGAAACAAACCAGGACATGAGCAGCAGCGTTTCCTAATAATGATTAAAAATAAAAAACAGCGGTTGGCTACCAGCTTGCCAAGCGTGGCAACTATGGCAAATATCGCCCCTATTAGGCACTCTATAGGGGAGGCCTATGTTCAGCACTGGACTTTAATAGGCTGTAACTATAGGCTAAGTGGTGCGAAAAACCTCAAAACAAGATTATAACCAATGCGTGTTGCCAGTGATGACCTATGGATCTAAGACGTGGCCATTCACTGCTGGTCGTATTAGGACGCTGACGTATTGTCAACCCTGAGGACTAAGACTGAATGCCTCGTATCCAGTTAAAAGGGTCTCCGGGTCTCTACACTCACCATACGGAACACAGCAGTCTTAAGCTGATTCTTAATCGAAGATATTTCTTCTTCTTTCTTATTCTTAATCGCTACACACTCGGCGAGCGTGTGTTGCACCGTGTCCTCCCCGCAATGGACGCAGTGGTGGCACCGAGCGTCCGACTCCCTGATTATGCGGCACAGGTACTTGCCGAAGCAGCCGTGCCCCGACAGCACCTGCGTCACCCTAAACGACAGGGCGCCGTGCCTTCTCCCGAGCCAGTCGTCGAGTACTGGCCGGATCGCCTCGATGGTAGCGAGGCCGGCGGTAGGGCGCAGAAACCTTTGCTGCCATTCCGCCATCAAGACCTAACGGAGCTCCTCTCGGTGCAACGCGATCCGCCGCTGCACCGGCCTCGAGGCCCGTGCCCGCTCTTCCTCGCGCCATCGATATAATGACGCGAGTACTTTCGCCTCTAGGTCCCAGGGCGGGGATCCGGCCACGACGCAAGCCGCCTCGTAGGAAATCGTGCGATACCCGCTGACGACTCTGACCCGCTGCACCCGCTGCAACCATCAGCTTGGGCGCCAGCCGTCGGAAATGGGGTCCAAATTCCCATCGGCTGACGAGCACCAATCCCAGATACTTCATGGTGGACTCGACAGCTATCCGGGCCCCGCTGACCACGATGTGTAATCCCGGCGGCGGCGCGCGTCGAGGGCCATGGAACATCATTGCCTCCGACTTGTTTAGGGCCACCTCCAGGCCCAGGCGCCGGATGCGGTTCACCACTTGTGACACCGCAGCTGTGTCAACCAAGGCTGCTTCCCTGTGCGAGCTCCCCCGGGCAGTGACGAGCGTGTCGTCCGCATAACACGTCAAGTCGGCGCCCGACGGGAGTTCACCTCACAGCACCCAGTCGTAGTCGATGTTCCACAGGAGCGGTCCCAAGACTGATCCCTGTGGAACACCGCACGACATGACGATCGACCAGCGCCGTCACATCCCCAATACGTAACGCATCTCTCCTCAAGGTAAGCCTCTATTGTGCGGCGGAGGTAGGGAAGCACATGATGGTAATTCAGTGCCTCCTGAATACAACTCCAGGGTAGGGTGTTGAAGGCGGTGGAGATGTCTAAATACACCGCCAGCACCACCCCACCCCGGGATACTGTCCTCTGTTGTTACTGTCTGTCTGTCTGTCTAAACTGTCTCCTCCGCCAGGGCCCTCACGCCCGTAATAGCGTCTATGGTGGAGCGCCCGCGACGAAAACCAAACTAGTTCTCGTCCAGGTCTGGCCCCTCTCTGCACAAGTGGCTGACGAGGCGATCTGCGATGATACGCTCAAGAAGTTTGCCCGCCTCGTCGAGCAGCACTATGGGCCGGTACGCGGACAGTGAGTCCGCGGGGCGCCCCTCCTTTCTGAGCAGGACCAGCCTCCCCTCCTTCCACACACTGGGAAACTGACCTTGCTCGAGACATGCCGTGAAGAGCCCCTCAGCTGGGGCTCTAGCTCCTTCAGAGCCAGAACGAGAGCTCGACCAGGAACTCCGCCGGGTCCGGGCGCTGTGTTCTTAGCCCGGAGTCGCGACACAGCCGCTCGCAACGTCAACGAGCCGCAACGCACGCTATGCGCAATTGCGCGATCTCGGTGGTCCACCAGTACACCTGGTGCCTTGCGGACCGTTGGCGGACACGGGGCATGGTTGCGTCGCAGATCTGCTTCATCGCCCCGCGAAACCATAGCTCCACCGCTTCGACGTCGACGGGGCCGTTCGTCGTCAACTCCTAGATCCAGGACTGGACTAAGGCAGCTTCCTCGAGTAGTTTTAGTCGATGCGCTTAAGCGCCCAACGCGGGACGTCGTTAATCGATGTTGTTGGATGGCGGCCGCTTGCGGTCTGGTAAGTAACATCACCTAACCTAACTGCGACCGAATCGAAAGGCTTTCTAATAGTTCACATACACTAGGCATAACAGCAGATTATTCTCATAAATTATGTATAACCTGTGGATGTGTATGCAGTCGTAGTCAATAGTATTAAAGCCTTCTCGTAAACCAGCTTGTTCAAAAGGCTGAAAGTTGTCGAATCTCTGTGCCAAACGATCCGTAACGACTCGTGAAAACAGCTCGTAGACGTGGCTCAGAAGGGAAATGTTGGTGCGTATCCTGTATGACTTTCAGCGAATACCATTTGGTAATTCTGAGTATGAGATACACCACCTTTTTCGACACACTCCCAGTCTTCACAATTTCGTCAACGAGTAACTTGTGGACAATAAGTATAACACCTCCTTGGGACGGATGGTCACCCTTCCAAAGCCAAAGCTAAACCGGATATTCTTTACACCCCCTGCTACACCATAAACATGACTCAAGAACACCAGGGCCGCCGGAGGCCAGGGGCTGTTTATTATTTGTACCTTTCATGGAGAAACTGCTACCATATTTGGTAAGCGGGTGGGCAATCGCAGTTTTTTAATCATGAAGCTTTTATCAAGGAGATGCTGCTCATATCCTGGCTCAGATTCTGTCTGTTGCCTCTTAAGACTCCATTGTCCAACATTCTCACACCTTCACGTCACGGTTAATTATTAAAAAACAATTAATATAGTAAACTATTATAGAGTAAATAAATAAAATATTTAAAAATAAATAAAAAGCATCAATAAACAGTGCACTCTCAAAATGTTGTAAATACTGTTTATCAGTCAGTGTCAATGATCAGGGTATAGGGAAATTCAAATTCGCATATATTCGGAACAAATTAAAGACGTACGAGTTACCCGTGAGATTCGTTCACCTCTGCAGACACCGTACGTAACATACACGTAACAGCACAGACGTAAAACTATTATGATGTACATTATCTATGGGAGTATTTACATCTAGCATACGTTAGCGTAGCGTGTCCACACAGACAGGGCATCAGCCACCATGTCGACAATAATATTTTGTCTATTCAGGCGTGTATTCTTACTGTTACAGCCTTTTAAGTTCCACCGCTGAACATAGGCCTCCCTTATAGATTGCCTCATAAAGAAGATATTTTCCATAGTCGACACGCTTGGCAAGCGGGTTGGCAACAGCAGTTTCTTTTTATCAACTTCCTTCTGCGTAGCATTGAAAGGAAGTTAATGGTTTTAGCTGGCAGTCTGTTAGTCTGTATGCCGACACGAGAACTTCCGTTCCACTGGACCGATTGACTTTAAATGTGTAAAATAAATCTGTAAAAGTGGATACCTTGAGGTAGTAGCTCGGTCGTGTTTGAATTTGGGTCCTGTAGGTCAAAGGGCACCAGAGACATGGGATTCACGCAGAAGGAAGTTGTTTTTCTTGAATTTACATTCAACTCGTTAGTTATTAAGATGACACTTCTGTTTATCTTCTGATTTCTTTACCTCATTGATTGGATAATGCCAGCGGCCCCACTTCCTGTGGGGCCGCTTCTGGAAGAAAAAATTCATCATAAAGAGTCTCCCTTTCTCCATCAAGTTGGCCAGCTGCTAGCCCCAACACCGCCACTACACGATGCACTGTATACATCTGTAGCACTCTGAGGGTGTCTGCGCTTTTAGCATGAACGCGCAGAAGTACATGCACAGGCAACTAGCGCCATGGATAGTGAAAAAATTTTTGAATTTAAATATTTGTTGCTGTTTAACATAGCCAGCCATTCCTTATTTTTAAACAACTTCCAAAAGGAGGAGCTCGACTGTGGCCGGCTTCACTCGGTAACTGTGACGTAGGCGCGGTACCCGAAGCTTGTTGTTGTTCAGAATCTGCTTGACGTGCTGAAGCTCGGCGGCCAGGTGTTTGCTGTCACAGATCCCTCGTGCTCTCTGTAACAAAAATTTGCCCACGGTAGCTAACTGTGAAGGATGATGGTGGGATTCACCGTTTAAATATCGGTTTGTATGAATCTTTTTTCTATATACAGTGTGACCTATGGTGTTATTAGGATTTCGAACGTGTGCCTGCTGTACTACCATATGTCAGAGGTGTCACAGACAAGATTAGCTATATCTTGAAGCGAGATTCTATTAGAACATTCTTCAAGCCGCCAAAGAAGATTAGTCAGTTCTTACCAACCGTCAAGTGCAGTATTCCTCTACAAGATGCAGGAGTGTACAAGCTTGATTGTGAGTGTGGTCTCTCGTATATAGGGCAAAAAAACGATCAATAAAAACCCACGTAAAAGAACACATAGCTGACGTGAAGCACCAACGTTCCGGGAAGTCTGCACTTTGTGATCATATCCTTGACGGCCCCCGCTATTACATTAGATTTGATAAACCACAAATTCTCGCGAAAGAACATCGATTCCTGCCAAAGATGATACGTGAGGCTATTGAAATTAAAAAACATCCTAATTTCAATAGAGAGGGAGGCTGGGTACCACCACCTGCTTGGGATCCTATAATTCATAAAATTAAAACTAAACCCAAGCATATCACTGCAAGACAGTTCATCAAGTAAGTTCATTCTGCGTAGATCGACCAAAATTAATAATTAAAAAGCTGAGGGTACTCCGAGTTAACTCTGACATCGGGACGTCAGTCACCTCTGTCCCCCGTGACCATGGTTGCTGGAAAGCAACCGAAACGTCGGGAATATTAAATAAGTTAATTAAAAGTGATAAAATCCGTAAAAATTAGTTTTATTCAATGTGTAGTGTTCGCGTAAATATAATAAATCATTACGATTTTAATAATTATTTTTTTATTTGAAAGGTGGTGCTTCTCATGTGGTCTCGCATAAATTTAATCAAGATCTGTTTTTGTTGTTAAGTTACTGTAGTAGATTTGTGTAAGTTTTTGAGTTATCCTTAATAATTTATATTGCAGTATTTTGTACGTTTTTTTTTCTTATTGTACCATTTGTTGCTAGCAAAATTGTAACTACGGCGACTCCTATCGATATTATACAAACATTTTATAAATTGCACGGGCACTCTGTACTTTGTCTGACTGTGTTTGTAAGATGCCGTCAGTCGTCTGTCGTTACACATGAGAACTTACGAGTATGTCTATGCCGTGTCGGCCACGCTACGTACTGATGTGAATCGAACACACTTGCTAGAGATCGCGACGCAATTCTTTTCCGCATTATAATTTACTCTATTCCTCTATGTGAGTGGAATAATAGGTCAATGTCAATGTATGTCAACGACTTCAATTTCACACCGTAAACCACATGACATAAATGAACCGCAAAAGACAATTAGAGAAAGAGGTTCATCACAAATTTACTAGTCAATGTTTTGCTGAAGACAAAATAGTGAACTCATGCAGCATGCTTCTGTCTTCCGTCCGCACGTGCTTCCATGTCATTAATTGTTTTGAGGAAGGTCGATGTTAAGGATAGTGTATAAAATTTAGTTTTTATAAGACGTTATTGAACTTATATATCAATACACTAGGATTCTCTTCTGTATCTTAGAGGCGCTCTATATACATATATTGAACATAGATAAACTCTCAGAACTGGTGTGCAATTATTTCTAGGCCATGCAATGGGGATGAGTCGCTCGCGTCCGTAGGCTTCGGCCACCTAATCCTAGGCCCACCCTACACGTGTCCACCGGGTGGTGTTAAACGAGCGACAAAGCCGAAAGAACTGACTCGGCTCCTCGCCGTGTGGTAGCGGCGTAAAAAATACCACAACTTACTTTCGCACTATGAGGTATAAAATTAACGAAATGGCCCCGAGTTCCCGGCGCCCCTTTAATGGGGCAGGGGTGCGAAGAATCTCCGGGAGGAAAACCGGCGGCGAGGTTCGCCACCCGTCACGTTCTGTCCCCCGGAGGGGCGAAAAGTGGATTGTGGAAGCCCGTCTGGCTACATTGAATGTATGTGGAGGAATGAATGATAAGATGGTTGAAGTATGCGATATGATGTATGATAGAGGAATAGACGTGTTATGTGTAAATGAGACGAAACGGAAGGGAAAGGATGCCACTACACATGGCATGTATACCACGTACTGGTCTGGTGTAGACGAGACCGAGCGGGCATGCCAGGGAGTCGGTATCATCCTTTCAGAAAGAATGGGTCATTGTGTGTAAGAGTATGAATGTGTAAGCCCGAGACTGCTATGGATACGAATGAAAGTGGGCTTAAAAAAGTTATTTGTTTTAGGGGTCTACGCCCCAGACATGTCTAAGCCCACTTATATCCGAGAGCAGTTTTGGGAGTTGGTAAGGATGGTGCTAATGAAATGCAAGGTTAGTGAAAATATTGTGATATTAAGCGATTTTAATGGAAGGGTTGGGGTGGGGAGGCTTGGTTATGAAAGGATATTGGGAACTTTTGCTGATGAAAGTATAAATGAGATTGGTAAAAGCCTTCTCGTGGAAAAGAATCTTGTTGTGACGAACACTTTCTTTCGTCATAAGAAGATTCACACGTATACATGGGAAAGAGGTGATGATAAAAGTATGATAGATTTCATAATTGTTGATGAAAGAATAAGGAGCGCGGTGGTAGATACAAGGGTTTACCGGGGCTCTAACGTAGGGACGGATCATTACTTGGTCTTATGCCGAATTAATGGTCTTTTCAGACGTTGGAGGCATCGGACATCTGTGTCTACCACTGCGTTATAGCGTATAAGAACAGAGAGGTTACAAGATGAAGGTGTAAAAGAGAAGTTCAAATGTAGATTGAGAGAAAATATAAGTGGTATGGCTGAATTGTGTATGAATGATTTAGACTTGGAGACTGTGTGGTATAATGTCAAGAAAGGTTTAGTGGATGCAGCTACCGAAGTATGTGGTGTAAGTAAGAGAACGATTGAAAGGAAAAATAACACGTTGTGGTGGTATGATGAAGTACGGATGGAAGTTGAAGCAAAGAATAGAGCATAGCTAGATTTACTAGCAACCAAATCTGGTAACTCCGGCGGTATGACTGATGAGATTGAAAGAAAAAAGGCAGATTTTAGACGTATAAATAAGAGAGTAAAGGAAGTTGTCGAAAGGAAAAAGCAAGAAAGGATAGATAAGAATGATACGAGTAGAAGAATATCGGATAACTTCCAGGCAAACATTAAAATGTTCTGGAAACTCGTAATAACTACCAGGGGACATTCACAACAGCCTAGAATGAATGCTATACGAGGCTGTATTCTGAATGACAAAGTTTCGAGTTTAAGGAGATGGAAGGAATACTTTGAAAGCGTGTTTATGAGTGATGAGACGTTTGAATTAAATGAAATAGAAATTCCGAAAGAAGAGGAAATAGATAGAGATATAAGTATAGATGAAATAATGAAAGCAATGAAAAGTATGAAAGCAGGTAAGGCAGCCGGTTATGATAGAGTATCTCTCGAAATACTAAGGGCTGGAGAAGGAGTGGTGGCAGACCTGCTGTACACCTTGTTTAATTTATGTTGGGAACTTAAGCGGGTACCGGGAGACTGGTGCAAAGCCGTGATGGTCCCAATATATAAGGGAAAAGGATCACAGCAGGACTGTAAAAACTACCGTGGTATCAGCTTTCTTAGCATTGTGGGAAAACTGTATGCTAAGGGTACTAATTGAAAGAGTTATGAAAGAAACTGATGGAAAAAGTTGGGATGTGCAAGCGGGATTTAGAAAGGGAATGGGATGTACGGATCAGGTATTTTCCATGCGCATGATCGCGGAGAAGTTTTTGGCCAAAAATCAAAAAGTTTTTTGTGCGTTCATGGACTTGGAGAAGGCTTATGACAGAGTGGACAGGGATGTGTTATGGCAAACACTGAACTCATTTGGGTTGACCGCTGCTCTGATACAGGCATTGAAGTCTCTATATAGGGACTCTAGTGCTTGTGTCAGGATCAACGGGGCCTACTCGGACTGATTTGGCATCCATAAAGGTGTCAGACAGGGCTGTGTGGTTTCCCCGTGGTTGTTCAACCTACTTATGGACAGTTGTTTGGAAAATTTTAAAGTAGAAAAATGCGGGTTAAGAATGGGTGAGTTAACCGTCAAATGCCTTTTGTACGCCGATGATCAAGTCATACTTGCATCGTCGGCAGCCGAGTTGCAAATGATGGTTACATTAATGAACAGGACATTAAAAGAAAAGGGAATGAAAGTGAACGCAAGTAAGACGAAAGTTATGGTTTTTGAAAGAGAAGAAAGTAAAACGATATGTGAAATAAGAATAGAAGGGGAGTTGGTAGAGCAAGTAGATGAGTTTGTATATTTGGGATGTGTGTTTAGTAGGGATGGTAGATATGATAAGGATATAGAACGACGAGTGAATGCAGGAAATAGAGTGAATGGGGCTCTACACTCTATTGTGGAAAGTCAGAATGTGTCCAAAAAGGCACGTATGGCAATTCACAATGCTGTGTTAGTACCTACTTTAATGTATGGTAGTGAAAGTTGGGTGTGGCAGAAGAAGCATGAGAGTAGAATAAATGCTGTAGAAATGCGGTCATTAAGGAGTATGTTAGGGATGAAGCTGAATGACAGAGTGAGAAATTGTTTAATAAGAGAAGAGTATGGTTTGCAAGATGATGTTGTGACCAGGATTAAGAAAGGAATGCTTCGGTGGTTTGGCCATGTAGAAAGAATGAATCAGGAAAGAGTGACAAAGCAAATTTACGTTGCAGAGGTGAACGGCATAGTCGGGAAGGGTCCCCCTAGGCGAAAGTTTATCGAACAAATTGGCGATATATTAAAAATGGGCCATATCAAGAGTACCTTTAACCGACGAGCGTGTATGCGTAGATATATGGATGGGGAGGAAGCGAGAGAGGTGTGTCAGGATCGTGCCAAATGGAAGCCCATAATCTCTGCCTACCCCTCTGGGTGACAGGCGTGAGTGTTTATGTATATGTATGTATTTATGCAAACCCTTAGAAATCGAACCCGCAGCTTAACAACATGGCAGCCAAACGTTTAGCTACTGCGCTATAATAATTTATATTTCGCTAGTATGTTTGTACATGTACATTGTACATAATATATCATCATCAAGCCGTAAATAGTTAATTGCTGGACGTAAGCCTCTCCATTAGCAGGAAGGATTTGTCATTAACGCCGCGCTTACTAAGCGGATTAGAGATCGCAGTACTAAAAGTCTCGCGTCTTTGATACTGCTCCCCTCACCGCTCGATATTGTGTCGGTATTTCATGTCTTTTGTATACGAGATGATACCGTCATCAATCGGAGGCAATGCGATCTTTCAACCATTTTCAATTACCGCCTTTTACAATACTCCAGTCATATAGTTTATAGATATGTACGTGATTACAGGCCGTGGTCCGAGATAGTTATTCCACAATATCTCAGAGGACGGAAAATAATTTCACATGTTGAAGTCAGGGATGTAATTATTCTATACATTTCGTCTTAAAACATAATTTACACGCACATCGGTTGAACACGGTCTTTGACAATACTCTTACTCCTCGGATAATGCAGAGGTAATAAAACCACATACAATTTGCAAATAAAAATTTAATTTGATTTTGTTATGGTCGAGTTTTCGGAAGTAAATTTATTTCTATAAATTTGCATGCTGATTCTGATAACGCACTTAATGGGCATTTGTTACATTTTGAATGTTGAAGTCCTGTAACTATTCTACACAATATTATGTTTTAGCACCGACTTATGTAGGTGAAATTATTTTATTGTTTTAATTGTTTGAAGTCAGCTTTTACTATTTATTTAAAATTAAATTATTTCCCGCTTCAGTTGATATTCCAACAAACTGTAGGAATAAAATTCTTCATTATCTTAATTCCAGATTTTGTGACCTTACTTCAAATAGCTCGATGTTGGTCTAATATTATTCGTGACAGAAATTTGTTCATCGGGGAGGTGTTACACGTAAACTTTTTGAAGGCAAGATGCGAAAGAAATTTAAAATTAGCTGTCTAAATGGATAAACTACAAGTACGATAAATAACTAAGTAAAAAAAATATAAAAATTCCATTTTTATGCTACTGAGCTGTTGATGTTGCTATTTGCAACACCTTTGACACCTACACCTATCCTCCTAAAATTAGACAGTAAGTACAGATGCGTTGACATCCTAATTTAAACGTGGTAGAGGCACGCTGTAGCTACATGATGTTTGTAGCACGAATGGGTCGGCTCGACTGAGGTTGGACCACGCTCTCACAGAATACCAGCGTAAAATAGGAGCTTAATGCTGCTGTGTTTCGTATGGTGAGTGTACATAACTGGAGACCCTAATTTAGTCTTAATCTTCAGGGGTGATAGCGCATCAGCGTTATGATTCTTAATCGACAACAAATGTTGATGTCTATAGACCACAGTATCCACTTACCATCAAGTGGACTGTGTGCTCGTTTGTTACCCTTATTCTATAAAAAAAACATACCGTACGTTTGAAATGCCTTCTTATCAAAAAGGTCTCTCCCCTTTCTCGTCATTCACCATACGCAGCACAGCAGCATTAAGCTGGTATTTTACGTTATATGACATTCTGTGAGAGCGTGGTAGGGCTAGGGTGAAAATTTGATTGGATAATTTCGATCTCGACTGGATTTTAACAGCCAAGACCGAACTCCGACCATATAGATCGGATTTTTACCACGCCGGCTATGCTTGTAGGTCAAGTAACACGAGACACGCGAATCGCGCTAGCAAGTGCATAATTTGAAGCACATTATGCTATAGGTTATGGTATATAAAAGTCCACTGCTATACATAGACACATAGACCTCCCCCATAGATTGCCGCATAGAGGGTCTCATATTTTCCCTAATTGCCACGCCATCCCAGAAGGTTGACAATCGCAGTTTTCTGATTTTGTTTTAGAAGTTATTAAGAAGACAGATTTTAACAGTGGTAGAGCCACGC